>JAESUZ010004172.1:0-47065 GCA_017311185.1 Proteles cristata cristata
GCAGATGCCCAGGCCCCACCGAGACCTGCTGCAGCTGTGGAGATCTCTTGTGGAGATCCCCCTCCCAGGGGACTGTGTGCTCACTGAGCTCCACAGTCTAGGAGTCTAGGCCATGTGGAAAATTTCACTTCCTCTGCTTGTCTTCTGCTTCCTCTGCTATATTGTACTTGGACACCTGGGTTTGGGTCTTAACTGTCCTACTGTGGTCAATTGAACTTGAATCAGATACTAGACCCTGTGCTAATCTGAAAAAATGACTTAAGAATCACCAGCTACATGTATCCTTGGTTAGGTTTATTCCGAGGTATTTTATGGCATTTTGTGCAATTGTGAATGGGATCAGTTTCTTGATTTCTCTTTCTGTTGCTTCATTGTTGGTGTATAAAAATGCAACCGATTTCGGTACGTTGATTTTGTACCCTGCAACTTGGCTGAATTCTTGGATCAGTTCTAGTAGGCTTCTGGTGGAGTCTGTCGGGTTTTCGATGTAGAGTATCATGTCATCTGTGAAGAGTGAAAGTTTGACTTCCTCTTTGCCAATTCTGATGCCTCTGATTTCCTTTTGGTGTCTGATGGCTGATGCTAGGACTTCCAGCACTATATTAAACAGCAGTGGTGAGAGTGGGCATCCCTGTCGTGTTCCTGATCTCAGGGGGAAAGCTCTGAGTTTTTCCCCGTTGAGGATGATGTTCGCTGAAGGCTTCTCATAGATGGCTTTGATGATGTTTAAGTAGGTTCCTTCTATCCCAACTTTCTCGAGAGTCTTTACTAAGAAGGGATGCTGTATTTTGTCAAATGCTTTTTCTGCATCTATTGACAGGATCCTATGGTTTTTATCTTTTCTTTTATTGATATGATGTATCACATTGATTGATTGAGAGATCTGTATGAGGAAAACTATAGAAAACTTATGAAGGACATTGAAGAAGACACAAAGAAATGGAAAAACATTCCATGCTCATGGATAGGAAGAATAAATATAGTTAAGATGTCATTACTACCTAAGGCACTCTACACATTCAATGCAATTCCAATCAAAATTGCACCAGCATACTTCTCAAAACTAGAACAAACTATCCAAAAATTTGTATGCAACCACAGAAGACCAAAGTAATCCTGAAAAAATAAAACCAAAACGGGAGGGATCACCTTCCCAGACTTTAGCCTCTACTACAAAGCTGTCATCATCAAGACAGTATGGTATTGGCACAAAAACAGACACATAGACCAATGGAACAGAATTGAGAACCCAGAAGTGGACCCAAAAGTATACAGCCAACTAATCTTTGACAAACCAGGAAAGAATATCCAATGGAAAAAAAACAGCCTTTTTAACAGATGGTGTTGGGAGAACTGGACAGCAACATGCAGAAGAATGAAACTAGATCATTTTCTCACACCATGCACAAAAATAAACTCAAAATTGATAAAGGACCTGAATGTGAGACAGGAAACTATCAACACACTAGAGGAGAAAGCAGGAAACAACCTCCTTGACCTCCACCGCAGCAACTTCTTACTTGACACATCCCCAAAAGCAAGGGAATCAAGAAGAAAAATAAATGATTGGGACCTCCTCAAGATTAAAAGCTTCTGCACAGCCAAGGAAACAACCCAGAAAATTAACAGGCAACCAACGGAATGGGAAAAGATAGTTGCAAATGACAGATCAGATAAAGGGTTGATATCCAGAATCTACAAGGAACTCACCAAACTACACGCCCGAAAAACAAACAACCCAGTGAAGAAATGGGCAGAAGATACGAACAGACGCTTCTCCAAAGAGGACATCCAGATGGCCAACAGACACATGAAACGATGCTCAGCATCGCTCCTCATCAGGGAAATACAAATCAAAACCACACTGTGATACCACCTCACGCCAGTCAGAGTGGCTAAAATGAGCAAATCAGAGAACCCTAGATGCTGGCGAGGATGTGGAGAAACGGGCACCCTCCTACACTGGAATGTAAACTAGTACAGCCCCTCTGGAAAACAGTGTGGAGGTTCCTAAGGAAAGTAACAATAGAACTCCCCTATGACCCAGCAATAGCACTGCTAAGAATTTACCCAAGGGATACAGAAATGGTGATGCATAGGAGCACATGCACCCCAATGTTCATAGCAGCACTCTCCACAATAGCTAAAACATGGAAAGAGCCTAAGTGTCCATCAGCTGACGAATGGATCAAGAAGATGTGGTTCTTCCATACCATGGACTACTACATGGCAATGAGAAAGAATGAAATCTGGCCATGTGTAGCAACATGGATGGACCTTGAGGGTGTTATGGTGAGCGAAATAAGTCAGGCAGAGAAGGACAAATATCATATGTGTGCACGTATAGGAGGATTAGGAGGAACTTAACAGAGGACCAAGGGGGAGAAGAAGGGAGGAAATGGTGGGGAAAGGGAGAGAGGCAAACCATGAGAGACTCTTGAATGCTGACAAAAACTGAGGACTGGTGGATGGGGGGGGAGGAGGGGTGGGCATGGAGGAGGACACTTGTGGGGATGAGCACTGTGTGTTATGTGGAAACTAATTTGACAATAAACTATTTGTAAAAAAAAAAGAAAGAATCACCAGCTACATTGAGTGTGTGCTGTGGATGGGGTGAGACCCCAGGGAATATGGGCTACATGGCTCTGGTGGCAGAGAGTATGACTTGTCTGCTTTAGCTCCTCCTAGAGGTGAATCACCTAGAATAGTAGAGGGCACTGTCTGGGATGAATCATGGTGATTATTATGGGGGAGCTGCACTTCTAGTGCAGAACTGGGGCAAGAATGGGTGTGTATGAATTTAGGAGATCCCCTAATACTCTCTGGGTCTGTGATTACAGTCATAAATGCACCACAATCCAATCCAGTACATCTGACAAATACCAACTTTCCTGAATTGAAGGCTTGGTGTGCTAACTGACAGCGATGATGACTCTCTCAGGTATTTGCTATGGGAAGGGGATTGGAGTGGAAGGTGAGACAGGTAATTATAGACAACAATAAGACCACAGGGTAGCTCCAAGAATGAGTAAGATAGAATAGTGTTATGTTGTATTGATGCTTTTGGATACATAGTAATCATATGTTTCTGTCTTGTTCTCCTGTCTCATCCCATTATCATCTAAGATCAGATGTGTTAAGGGTAGGTAACTTTCTATCTCAATACTGAAGTCTTGGATACCAAATCACCTGGGACAAAAATATACATCCCTATCAGACACAAATGTATTTTGGATCCTCCTTTGGGAGATAGGTGAACATATTTGTGGTTGTCATGGGATAGTTTCACCATATCAGGTAGCAGCACAGTTACTGATACTGGCCTTATATCCAGACTGTGGTTTGTGTGGATCTGGGTGGATTTCATGTGGATGACAGACTACTGTATTTCACAAAATTGTTTTCTCTCTTTATTTCTGGGTAGGTGGATATGAGGAGAGATTCAGGTGCAAAATTTGAGAGGGTAGAAGTGACACTGCACCCATTTTGTGTCTCACTCATGGTTATGTGTCTTTAGGTCACTTTGTAGGAGAAGGCAACTGCCCCAATGTCCCCCATTCACCTTCAGGATCGATGTGACCCTCCAACTGTTTGTCAGAACCCAGAGCACCCAGTGTGTCTGGATCTTTGTATAAAAATACAAGAAATGATCCAATCAATCTAATCATTGAACATGCACATTTGGGGTTTGGGGGAGAAAAGCCAGCTTTGTGGGTATACAGTGACCCCCTCATGTCCCTGCAGACTGTGGGAGTTCCTGGTCATCTTGGACTAGGTTCCTGGAAGAAGACTCTGTGATGGAGAAGTGCATGTGCAGGAAACCTGGAAGGAGGAGGGAGGTCAGATTGGGCAGAAGGGGAAGCGACCCACACAGAGTGAGACATCAGATAAGGCTTCATTCCTGCAGGGAGCTTTAAAGTTGGGATCTTTCAGGACATGTGAAAGTGAGGCAGGGCCTTGGCACCTAGGCCTCAGGAGATCATTCAACTGAAGCTCTCTGAGAAGGGACATAAAGCTGGGGAGACAGTTTACTCAACTAAGAGCCATTGGCAGTGAGGAACACCCTTGTGAGCTATCAGAGTGGGTGGGTGTGAACCCAGATGAGGGGGTGTGGATGACCCCACATTGTCTACTGCATCCATCCACTGCACCCATGTGGAGGTGGCTCCATGAATGACACCAGGGCTTCAGGACCTCAGGTGAGCTGGGACATGTTGGGCTCTAATCCTTGTCAGTTGTGAGAGCAGTAGCCCACAACCAGCACATGGAAGTGCAGAGACAATGGCACTGGATGAACATCTCCTTCTGTCTTTTTTCCATCCAGACCCTCTGTCCTCAGTTCACACCCAGGCCCAGAGAAGCAGGGCAGCAAACTGCTTTCAGTTGTAAATGCACTCCTGACCCTCACTGTGCAGAGCTTCCTGGAGACTGGGTGGGGAGGAAAGTGGGGGGGAACTCAGATCTGGGGACCTGAGCCAGATCTGCTCATTGATTTGTGCACAGGCCTCAGGGGGCAGAAAGAGAGCATAACAGAGATGGGGAATATGTTTGTGTCTCACTTCCCCATCTGCCTGTCTCACAGTGAGCATTACTATTGCTGTCCCACACCTGACAGTAATAGTCAGCCTCGTCCTCGGTCAAGGCCCTGCTGATGGTCAGGGTGGCAGAATTCCCTGAGTTGGTAGCTGAGAATCGGTCAGGGATCCCTGAAGGCCGTTTGCTATCCTCATAGATAATCAGCACAGGGGCCTGGCCTGGTTTCTGCTGGTACCAGTAAGCATATTTCTCTCCAATGTTGTTTCCTCCACATGTGATCCTGGCCATCTGTCCCAGGTTCACGGACACTGATGGGGGCTGATTCAGCACATAGGAGGCCACAGAACCTGCAAGAGAGAAGATGAGAGTTGGGTTTCCAGCCTGGGGTGTCAACCCTGAACACTCCCACCTGCCTGGCTTAAGCTCCAGTGATTCTCTAGGCCCCAGTTTCCACCCTTTTATCATCTTAGCTCCTAGGCCCCTTGGGCCTGCCTGGTGGATGGAGCCTTTGAACAAATGAGAACCACCCACCCTCCTTTTTCTGGACAGGTGCAGCCCTTCAGGGCTCACACAGATCAATGAGCACAGTGGGAGGCTATTACCCCAGCAGCCCCTCATCCCACAGCAGGGTCTTAAGTATCCTGCCCCCCACTGACAGTCCCCTGCTGAGCTCAGAGTCAGGGCCAGGCTTGTCCTAGAACCCCAGGGCTGGGGTAGGTGTGAGCCTGGGCACACCACCTGTGCAGTGAGCAAGGAGGCTGAGGAGAAGAGGAGTCCAGGCCATGGTGCAGGACCCTTGATTCTGCATCCTGAGGTCCAAGGTTGGGCATTTTTCCTCCCAGGCTTCTCTTATTCCTTTGATGGACGCACTTGTTATACATGCAAATCAGCCAGAGCTCAGGGGCTGCTGCTGAGGAGACTTGTGGTTTCAGAAATGGGCTCAGCCCCAAGAGACACAGAGATGGGAGGGGCAGCCATTCACATCCACTCTCAGCGCAGGGAATTCTGATTCACCCTCTTATCCTGTAGTCTGGGGTCCACATTCCACCCCTATCCTTGTCCTGGCCAGGTTTTTGATAGCATGTAGTCGGGGCAGAGCTCGGAGGTGGAGTCTGTCTGCATTTTCTGAACCCGTTATAGAATGTTTACTCTCTAGGTGACTGGAGGAACTTAGGTCAGTGCAGTGTCCTACCCCAGGTCTATGTTGGGGAACTTCAGAACCTGAACAAAACTGTTCCCTTACCTAGTGCCCATGGGTTTTGGTTTTGGGGAACCATTGAGGTGCTGTAGGTGTCTGTCCTGGGGGAAGTTCTGGTGTCTGTCCTGGGAGAAGGTCATAGAAGCTGTTCCTCAGAATCTCCAGGGTACACTCATTGCCAGGGGAAGACCCATCCTGAGCAAGGTTTGACAATGACTGAGTTTAGCAGGTATGGGATGGCCTGGAGAGGCAGGAAGTACTGAACTGGTGCCAGAGACAGAAGCACATTCTACAGGACACAGATGTGAGACCCCAAGTCAGAATTTAACATCAGTGTCAAAGATGATACTGGAGAAGCCTATACCTTTCCCTTCAGGTCTCAGGTCAGGCGACTCACCCTCCGTCGCAGTTAGAACCCGTGATGCCCAAACCTTCCCCATGTGCAGGTGGCTTTGCCGGTTGATCTCTGCTGCCTTCTGGTGGCAACACCACACAGGCCACGAGAGGAGAAGGAAGTCCTTTGTCCAGGCAGAGATGCAGAACCCACTGCTCATATCCTGATCCCCTGATCCATGGACTGCTGTTCTCAGGGGAGCAATTTCTCTTATCTTTGGGGCCCCTGTCAGCCTCAAGACCAAGCAGGTGGAGATCAGTTTATCCATGGAAATAGGAAGAGGATCATGTAAGGAAAAGGCAGGGTCCATTTGAGGTATTACTGCTCACATCTCCGGGGTGGTGGGAAGTCATCTGTATAGTTGTGGCACTTGCCACAAGGTGACAGAGGACTCAGGGACTCTTACTAGCACTGGTTGCAGGCGCACCAAATGGTGTAATGACGGCTACTGCTCCAAAGACAGAGACAGGAGAACATTCACCCAGCAAACATTTATTCAGATCCACATGGTCTGGCATACATTCCATCCTGGGAAATTAGTGTGAATAAGACACATGTCCTTCTCAGTTTCCTGCCTTAGTGACACAGCAGAGTGTGTACAGTTGCTTTGGTAATACAGCAGACAGTCTCCAATCCCTTCTACCTGTATCTTGTCTTCTATATTCACTTAGAAGCCACACTATTGCTATTCTCAGGTCCCTCTCATTCAGGATTGGCCCTGTGTCCCAGAGCTGGCTCATGTACGTATCATTTGGTTGGAGATTGTTTTGGGGATCTTGGATCTTGTGATGGAAGAAATAGAGTAGGTTATGCAGTGCTCTTTCCTTGTACTTGGGTGTGAGAGCTGGAACTCCGGCAGCCATGCCAAGATCTGTCATCAACAACAAAGAAAGGCAAAGCCTCCATAGTAGTGATGATGAGACAGAAAATGAGATTCGGGACCTCACGGAATTGGTGAGTACATGGAGAAATGCCATCTGACTTCAGACTTGTTCTGTGGGAGAAAAAGAAATGCCTGGTGTTCACGCCTCTGACTGAGACGTGCCTGTATTGCATTAGCAAATTCTTGACCAATTAGGATAATAATTAACACACACACACACACTCAACGAATAAATATAGTGATGGGGAAAATGTACAGTGTTGTGTGGTGTGTAGATAATGAACTGAGATCAGACAAGATGACAAGCAGGTGCTGTGTGGTGAGAGGTGGGAGGAGGCCTCTTTGCAGAGGTGACCTTGGATCTGCTGTCAGGATGGGAAGAAGGAACAAGAACTTAAGAGTGTGTTTGGAGTCAGCCCCTGTGAAGAAGAACCTGGATGTTTGAAGATGCAGGGTCAGTGAGGACCTTAGATGTTTCTGATTCAAAATTAGTTGAGTTCCAAGGTGATATTCTCTCATAAGTTAAACATTTACAGGGAAGGAGTGATGTGTTAGAAATCTCATTGCTAATGTTGGCAGGAAAGATGAATCACAAGAGGAGTCCATTTGTGAGCTTCCCTGCAAACTGAAAGGCAAACAAGATACCTTTTGTAGCTGACTGTCCCTGTGGCTTATCTGTGGCTCACCCATGTGGCTGAGTTCTGCATGACATCAAATTCCTATCACACATCCCTTCATATTATGTACTTTACATATACACAGTTAGAAGGTGGATGTGGTTAGTATAATGAATAGGGGGACCACATTAGTAATCCAAAGCATTTGATCTAGGACATTGGTATCAGTTAGTTAATGATGGTGTTCCTAGAACTGAAATAGATGGGCAGCTTACCAATTTTTACCTCTGTATAAACAGAAAGCTTCATTTGGCAGACACTTTGGCTTGCTGCTGAACTGAGCAGACTGTATACCTTTTATATGCCACTATATTAGCATGTGACCTGAGCTGCCTGCATGAACTGGGTGATATCTGACCAACCACGCATGGATTTGGGTATTCACAGCAGCTCTCTTTCATCAACAGAAGAGGTAAATGTGAGATTAGGTCTCACTAGGTCCTGAAGGCACAAGTGAGTTTCATGAGGAAGAGACCAATTGCCCATAACCCCAACCCCAGATGCATTGTCTTTTCTCTGTCTCATACATCTGTGGCCCAATGGGGACAATCCTATGACCAGACAATACAGAGAAAAAAAACAGAGGGCTGGTTTATAGCAGTTCCTGTATGACATACAGCCAACTGTGAGAGTTAACACTATTAGTACTGCAATCCTAATGTGGGACTTCCCTGCACAATATGAACGGAAGAAAATTCTCCAATAGGTAGCATTTGAGAAGAGTAGTTGTTTAATTTTTCCTAGACATAGGTGGCTTTTATACTAACCTACAAGATCTGACTCAGTGTTTGGCTGGATGGTCAGAAACTTGGAAGGGACACAATAAGAAAACTAGTGAAAGATGTTTGAGGAAGAAATACGTGAGTAGAACCCACACAATAAACAGAGGTAGATGTCTTCTGTGTTTCATGAAAATGCCTACCATAATGTGTCCATAAAGGAAACAATGTGAATAATCAAATGGATAATGTGACATGTCTGGTGACAATGGTCAGCCTTCTTCTCTATGTACTCCTGAATTTGTTCAGTGGGCTCCATAGCAAAGTGCCGATGTTGGAAGTTGGGTGGTTATTCATCAGATAATCACTATGGATTTCCAATCACTAAAGCTGACCTGGCTATGGCAACTTCTGAATAACACTATGCAAACAGCACAGACCAAACCTAAGTTCCCACTATGAGACCATTTCCTTGGATATCAACCTAGAACCTGCTGACAGATTATTTACATTAGGCCTATGCCATCATGGAAGAGATAGCTTTCTTCTTATTGGAATAGATTTGTACTCTAGGTAGGGACAAGTTTTCTTTGACTGTAATGCTTCTTCCCAAATTACTCTTACTGAATGCTCACCCAGTGTTCTGGCATTTCAGAGTGGCTTCTGTCCAAAGCACTCATTTTTGATCTTATGAAGGGATGCAATGTACCCATGACCATGAAATTCACTGGTTCAACCATTTCCCCCAACATTCTGAAACAGCTGGCTTGAATGAATGTATTAGTGGCCTCTTGAAGACCCACTGTGTCAGCCATGTGGCAAAACCTTGTGAGGCTGGAGCAACACTTTCCAGAATGTGGTATTTGTACTTACTCTGTGTCCAACATATGGTGCTCTTTGTCCCACAGCTAGCTTGTATTCATGGGTCCAGGAATCAACAGGTGGAATTGGGAACATCCCCATTGTCTGATATTCCTGGTGACTTGCTGCAAGACCTTGACTCCCTGTCCCCATGACCCTACACTCTGCTGCCCGAGAGGCCTTAGTTATAAAGGAGAAATGCTTTCACCTATAGACACCACAATGGTTCTATTCAACTGAAAGCTGAGACTTCCCCTTTCCACTTTGAGCTTCTTATGTCCCCATGGATGTCTCTGTCTGTCCTTCCAGCCTGGTCTTCCATCTACAACAAAATGTGTCAGCCACTTCATGCCTCCTGTATATGACACTCCTGACCCACAGGGTGCAGAGCCTGTCTGGGGTTGGGTTGGGAGTGAGGTCTGGGAATCTCAGATCTGGACACCTGGGGCAGACCTGAAGAGTGCTCTGTCCACAGTTTTCCTGGGGCTGAAAGAGAATGTGACAAAGATGGAGAATGACTTGTCTCTCACTTTCCTGTCTGCCTGTGTTGCTATGAGCTTTAATACCACTGTTTCACACCTGATACTAATAGGCATCCTCATCCTTGGCCCTGGTCCTGTTGATGTTTAGGGTGTCTGTGTCTTTAAAGTTGGGTGCCTGAAGTTGGTGGGAATGTAAACTGGTGCCGCCCCTCTGGAAAACAGTGTGTAGGTTCCTCAGAAAATTAACACTAGAACTCCCCTATGACCCAGAAATAGCACTGCTAGGAATTTACCCAAGGGATACAGAAATGCTGATGCATAGGAGCACATGTACCCCAATGTTCATAGCAGCACTCTCAACAATAGCCAAGACATGGAAAAAGCCTAAGTGTCCATCAATGGACGAATGGATCAAGAAGATGTGGATTTATCTATACCATGGAATACTACATGGCAATGAGAAACAATGAAATCTGGCCATGTGTAGCAATATGGATGGACCTTGAGGGTGTTATGCTGAGCAAAATAAGTCAGGCAGAGAAGGACAGCTCCCATATGGTTGCACATATAGGAGGATTAGGAGGAACTTAACGGAGGACTGTGGGGGAGAAGAAGGGGGGGAAATATTGGGGGAGAGGGAGAGAAGCAAACCATGAGAGACTCTTGAATGCTGAGAACAAACAGGACTGGTGGGGGGAAGAGGAAGGGGGGAGACGGGCATGGAGGAGGGCACTTGTGGGGATGAGCACTGGGTGTTATATGGAAACCAACTTGACAATAAACTATTAAAAAAAAAATAAAGCTGGGTGCCTGAAGAATGAGTCATGAATTCCCAAGGGAGGCTCGCTATTGTCATATATGACCAGCACAGGGACCTTCCCTGGCTTCTGCTGGTACGACTGGACACCAAAGGTTTCTACATTGTCTCCCTTAGAGGTGATCAGGGCCATCTGTCTCAGGGCCTCTGACAACAAGGGCAACTGATTCAGGAGGACTTTCACTGAAGCCTGGCCATGGGGCGAGGCTGGGCCCTTGGAGAGCTATAGATATCACCTGATTCAGGGAAATGTGGTCATGTGGCTTCAGTGCCTAGCCCTCCTGTTCCACGTCACTTCTGCATTCCCCAGATGCAGTTGTGTCTCCCAACCTTGGCACATCATTAGAATGGGACACTCATTCTGACATGTGTTCATCATGGTGTATGCAGGAGTTTACTTGTTATAAAATCCACTGCTGTTGGAGATACATCAAAACTTCTAGCTTATTTCTATGTGGTACTTTCATCTCTATACATTCCACCATCCCATTACAGGCCAGCAGCTGACATGGTGAACACATTGATTCCTTTTAGTTTTTCATCCATGTTTCATGTAAACATGTGGAAAGTGCCAGAAACCATCCCTGACCGAGAAACCCTCTTCAGACTCTGTGTCTCTCATTTGGGTCCCAGGATCATGTCTTTGCACATAGAGTGAGCTCTGGGGCTGGTACAGTCAGTGGCCACTTCAAGGAGCTGGATCCTGTCATTTAACCAAGGACATTCCAGGGACCAGAGATGTGGCTTGAGGCTGGGAAAATCCACCTCACTCTGGAGAGAGTCTCATAACGAGGCTGGAGACCCTCCTTCCAGTGTGTGGGGGCTCTGTTTGGCCCACCTCCTGTCCCTGAGACACTCCTGAGCAAGGGAGCTGCAGCCTTGGTTCTGAGTCTGCCTGGGAGTGGAGAGGGAAAGGGAAAGGGTGAGTGGTCAGGGTACCTCTGGACATGCGCAGCACAGAGGAGTAAGCTCCTTGGACTTCTGTTGGACAGTGAGGTGATTGGAATTTCCCAGATGAGGTAATCTTTGTCAGGACTCCTGTCAGTGTCCTGGATGTCTCTGCATGAGTCTGACCTGAAAAACATTGTCCCTGCAGCTTGAGAAGATAGGATGGATCATCCCCACTTACTTCTGATGACAGACCCTTGGACAGCTGTTGCCCCCAGGCCTGGTGTCCCTGTGAGGCTCCACCTGGGCAGCCCCAGCCTATGTCCTGCTGCTCCTGCTGCAGCTCTCCTGCCCCCTGCTGGTAGAGGAGGACTCAGACCATGAGCTTCCCTCCTGAGGGTCATCCCACAGCATCTGTCACCTGAGAAAGGGTGGGGATTAGGGTTTCCAGTCGGCCTCAGTCAGCTGCCCCCCTGCCCTCCCAGCCAGCGCAGCCCAGCACACACAGGTCACATACACAGTGTAGACACTATTTCTGCAATTGTCCCAGGGTTGAAATGTCCTGTCCCAGTCTATTATCTTCTTACAAAAAGTAGAGTGCAGGGCACAGTGTAGTGCATTTGAAAAGGGTCAATGTCCAGTCAAACCTGTGTGATATTCCTTAGCCACCAAATTCCTGTCTACTTAGGAATCAAGACTGATGCCTCCTGTATCGATTTTAGTGTAGCTGGTTATCAGAACAACGGATGATACTTCTGGCAAGAAGTTCGGTCAAGCACCCAAATCTTTAATCTTATTGTTATTACTACTATATTTACTACTTTCATGTTTTAATACAAATCACATCTCTTGGAGTTTGATTTGGGAGGATTTTAACCCAGCCTGTAGATGCTTCGGTGAAATTGGGAATCTGCTAATTCAGACTTGGATACAATGCACATGATAGAAGTCACAGTTTACCTGAAACATTTTTCTTTGATTCCCACAAAATAAAACAGGAGACTCCATCACCAAGGTTAACTCACTGAGACCCCACTGAGTCATTCTCATTAATGAGACTTTTCAATGTTTTATATTATTTAATTTGAAAAAAAGTGTTTCTTAGATCTGTGTAAGATCCCCATTTCTTCTGCCCATTTCTTCACTGGGTTGTTTGTTTTTCGGGCGTGGAGTTTGGTGAGTTCCTTATAGATTCTGGATATTAACCCTTTATCTTATATGTCATTTGCAACTATCTTTTCCCATTCCGTTGGTTGCCTATTAATTTTCTGGGTTGTTTCCTTTACTGTGCAGAAGCTTTTAATCTTGATGAGGTCCCAACGGTTTATTTTTGCTCTTGATTCCCTTGCTTTTGGGATGTGTCAAGTAAGAAGTTGCTGCGGTGGAGGTCAACATGGATGGACCTTGAGGGTGTTATGCTGAGTGAAATAAGTCAGGCAGAGAAGGACAAATATCATATGTATGCACGTATAGGAAGATTAGGAGGAACTTGACGGAGGAACAAAGGGGAGAAGAAGGGCGGAAATGGTGGGGGAAAGGGAGAGAGGCAAACCATGAGGGACTCTTGAATGCTGACAAAAACTGAGGACTGATGGATGTGGGGGAGGGGGATGGGCATAGAGGAGGACACTTATGGGGATGAGCACTGAGTGTTATGTGGAAACTAATCTGACAATAAACTATTTGTAAAAAAAAAAAAAAAAAAAAAAGATCCCCATTTCATAGCAGGTTAAGTAATGCCCAGAGACTAGATCCCCAAATCACAGAAGGTGGGGCGAGTCCAGAGTGGAGCCCAGGTGTCCTGGATTCAGACCCTGAGCTTTTTGGGGCAAAGCTTGTCAAGGGCAGGAGGGAGAGAGTGTGGGGATCGCTGGGCAGCAGGGTTTCTGTCCCTTAGCTCACTACCATCCCCATCCTGGTGTGGTCTAGAAAGGAGCCTCCTCAGTCTGCAAGTTGGATGGTCAGCGAGTTTGTGTCCCAGTTAGAGCTGGAGAGTCTGTCAGGATGGTGGAGGTTGTCTGGCTGTGCAGGGACCTGGGCTGGGTCCTGATCCTCTATTCTGCATTACTGCTTGGTCCTCTCTCTGTGCTTCCCTGAGCAGGTGGGAGTGACAGAGGTTTGTCTCATGAACAGTCTACAAGAGGCAGCTGGGTCTTAGGTTCAGGGGACTATGGGGCTCATTGTCAGGGGTGTCACTCCCTGCAGCATTCCTGGGGCTGAACCCAGGATGAGCTCAAGGTCCTGTCCGGGCTGAACCTGTTGGCAGGGCCAGAGAGGCAGCATCTTAACAGAGAGTGAGGAGGGTGAGCAATAAAAAGTCCAGGTCATGGTGGGGACCCAGGAGTTCTGTGTTCTGAGCCCACAGCTGAGCCTGGCCGCTCCAAGTCTCCTTCACATCCTCACAGGTCCCCTTGAAAATGGTGCTTCTCAGGCTGGTGGAGAGAATCTCAGTGCTCCTGTTGGGGTTATGGATCTGGTTCATGAGGAGCTGTGCTCACCTCCACAGCAGAGCTCTTGTCACTCTGTGCTTGAAAATCTGAATGATGAGGGAGAGAAGAGGCACATGAGGGCATTTCTGCAGCTGTTCTCACAAAATGTGCCTTGTGGCTATTTCTTTGCTTCTTTGTGTTAAAGAGATAGGTAAAAAATTTTTTTATCATAACCATTTTTGACTTTTCAATTCACCTTTCCATATTTTCTGTCTATTCTCTGTGAATGTTTCATGTCCCACATGGTGGAGTACGGTTGGATGTACCTTGTCTTGAACTCTTGCTTAGATTTTAGTGTCATTTTCCAGGTAGGTTTCCTGTTTGCAGTATCTGCTTGGGTGTTGTTGTGAAATTCAATTTGACAATCTCTGTCTTTTAATTGTGGCTTAGACCATTTCTGAAATGTGATTAGTATTATTGTTTAATCATAGTATCCATGTATTTATTATCTAGTTGCCCCATGTGCTTTTTGCTTCCTCTTCCATTTATCCTGTATTTTTATATTAATGGAAGATTTTTTATGCTTTAAATTCTTGCTGTGTTATTCTCAGTAACTTGTAATAATCTACCTTCAGGTGATGAATACCATGTTACATGGAGTATAAGAACTTGACAACAGACTTGTATCTCTCTTCTCTCAGCATATTTGTTTGATGTTAAATTTTACCGCAAATTCCAATATATTTGCTGTACACAGCAAATTATCTCTTAAAGAGATTTAAATAATAATAAGCCTTAATATTTTTCCCTATAGTTAGCATTTCTTATTTTTTATATTTTTATACTTTTGTTCTTACTGTACTAAATTAAGTTTGAATAATTGACTTACTTAGATGTTTCCTATGTATTTATAACAACAATATAATCCTGAATCCCTGGGTCTCATATTTTAAGGAGTTTGTTATTGCTAGTTTTAAATTTTAAATAAACAGTTTAGGTGAATATACTGCAATAACTTAGTTTTGTTCCAAAATTGCTTTGTTTTCCATTATTTTTCTTTTTTTCATATTTTATTTTATTTTTATTATAGTTTATTGTCAAGTTGGTTTCCATATAACACCCAGTGCTCATCCCAACAAGTGCCCTCCTCCATGCTCATCACCCATTTTCCCCTCTCCCTCACCCCCATCAACCCTCAGTTTGTTCTCCATGTTTAAGAGTGTCTTATGATCTGCCTCCCTCCCTCTCCAAAACTGTTTTTTCCCCTTCCCCTCCCCTATGGTTTTCTGTTAAATTTCTTCTGTTCCACATATGAGTGAAAACATATGGTATCTGTCTTTCTCTGCTTGACTTATTTCACTCAGCATAACATCTTCAAGTTTCATCCACGTTGCTATACACGGCCAGATTTCATTCTTTCTCATTGCCATATAGTATTCCATTGTATAGACAAACCACTACTTGTTGATCCATTCATCAGTTGATGGACATTTATTTAGGCTCTTTCCATGATTTGGCTATTGTTGAGAGTGCTGCTATGACATTGGGGTACATGTGCATCAGCACTCCTGTATCCCTTGGGTAAATTCCTAGCAGTACTATTACTGGGTCATAGGGGAGTTTTATTTTTAATTTTTTGAGGCTCTCTCACATTGTTTTCCAGAGTAGCGGCACCAGTTTACATTCCCACCAACAGTGTAAGAGGGTGCCTGTTTCATCACATCCTTGCCAGCATTTAGAGTCTCCTGATTTGTTCATTTTAGTCACTCTGACCGACGTGAGATGGTGCCTCAGTGATCCCAGGTCTTAAAATAAATTCATTGTCTCTCCCTCCCCACCTTCTCTCTCTCTCTCTCTCTCTCTCTCTCTCTCTCTCTCTCTCCCTCTGTATATGTGTGTGCGTGTAACCCGTAAATATATACAGTTGTATATGAGACACATGGTCTACTGCATCCATATTCTCTGGAGAATCCTAACGAATGCACCTTAGTAGCTCTTACATTTTGTGGTTCAAATGATTTCATTTTATCTCTTATTTAGGGGTGGAAATCTTCTCCTCCTAACTTACTAATGTACCTCCTTATGACATGATGTCATTCACATGTAGAATAAGGATATGACATTCTTTCTCTCATTCTATTCCTAACATTGTCATATATTTTATTTTATGTTTTTTATAAATCATAACATTATTATTTCTGCTTAAACAGTTGACTGTCTTTTATAGATATCAAGCAATAAAATCTTTTTATATTTATCCATATAGTTATGATTTCAGATACTTAGTCTATCTGTGTGTAGATTCACATTTCCCTCTTCTACCCTCTCCTGCCTAAGAGGCATCCTTTACTATTTCTTGTGCTGAGGGTCTGCAGGTGACTGGTTCTGTGAGGTTTGCAGTCTGGAAAAGGTGTATTTTGTCTTCAATTCCAATGACATTTTTAGTGGATGAAGAGCAAGGTTGACAGCTATTTTCTATTAGTGTTTTGAAACAATTGCTCCTCTATTTCCCTGCTTAAACAGCTTGTAATGAGAAATGTGCTTCCACCACAGTGCTGATTCCTCCATAGGGACACCGACTCTTTTCTCAAGTTGTGAGCGTGTCTGCATCACTTGTTTGTAGCAATTTCATTAGGATGTGTGGTGTTTGCTCTCATGTTTCCTGCAGCTGAGGTTAGTTGAACTTTTGGATATATTGACTAATAGGTTTCACCAAATTTGGAATACTTTTTTTCTTTTCAAACTATTTTCTATTAACCACCTTCTCCTCACCTTCTCTCCCTCAGTTACTCCAATTATAGACTTCAGGCTACATGAAGTTGTTCTAATTACCCTGAGGATTTATTCATTTTTATAGCATTTGCTTTTTCTGTTTCACTTTTATTAGTTTTTATTGTCACAAAATCCAGTTCATTAATTCCTTCTTTTCTAGCATCGAATCTACTGACCACATCACATTGTATTTCAGATTATGTAATTATCATTTTGGGACATTTTAAAATATTGGTTCTTTAAAAACTATCTTCCATTATTCTTCTAACATGTTCAGTCATTCCTCCATCCTCAGTAACTAATGAACAGAGTTACAATAACTATGTGCATATTCTCCCCCTGACCCTTTCTGTGCAGAGCCTGCTCAGTGAGCTAGGTGGGGAGGGAGGTCTGGGGACCTCATCTGGAGAGCTGGATCAGACCTGCTCATGCTTTGTCCACAGGCCTCCTGGTGCTGGAGTAGAATGTGACACAATGGGGAATGTGTTTCGGTCTTGCTTCCCCATATGCCTGTTTCACTGTGAGTATCACTACTTCTGTCATATACCTGACAGTAATAGTCAACCTCATTCTCTGGCAGGGCCCTGCTGATAGTCAGGGTGGATGTGTTTCCTGAGCTGGAGCCAGAGAACTGGTAAGGGATCCCTGATGGCCAGTTGCTATTGTCATAGGTAATCAGTACGGGGGCCTGGCCCATCTTCTACTGGTACCATTGAACAACTTTCCCTCCAATATTGTTTCCACTACATGTGATCCAGGCTGCCTGTCTCAGGCTCACCGACGTTGATGGGACTGCGTCAGCACATAAGAGGTGATGGAGACTGTAAAAGAGCAAAATGAATTGGGCTGGAAGATTAAGAATCCATTTCCAGGAAATCCCTTAAACTACCTGGCCTGGATTGAGCTCCAGGGATTCTCTAGGTCACAAGGCACCCCTTTTTTTCAGTCTCAGCCCCAGGGGCTTGTGGGTGTGGCTGGTGGATGGAGCCTTGGACCACTCCACTCTTTGGTCAGAACTATCCCCTCAGGGATTACATAGATCCAGTGAGGACAGTGAGGGGAATTGCACCACTCTAGTCTCTCATTCCATACAATGTAATAAGTACCTGTGCAGTGATCCAGGACACTGAAGAGAAGAGGAGTCCAGGTCATGGTGGAGGTGCCCCAATGCTGCTACCTAGGCCAGAGCTGGGCAAAGTCTCCTGTAGGCCTCTCTTATCCCCTTGCTGGAGGGACCTGACATTTATTCAATCAGCTGGGCCTCTGGGGCTGCTATGGAGGAGCTTTGTGCTTTCAGGGAAGGGCTCAGCCCCAAGGGGCACAGAGAGGGGAGGGGCAGCCTAATCCCATGGTCTGGGGCCAACATCTCCATCCCAGATTAGCTCCCAGGTTCACTGTTTGCCTGGATGGTCCTGATACCTCAGAGGTAGAGTCTCTTTATTTTCTGAACAAATTCTATAAGAGACACTCTGAGATTTACACAAGTGCCGGGTCCTACATCAGATGACAGATCATGGGCCATAGACACCAAATAAAGTCCATTCTCAGTCAAAGGCTAATGGAGTAATCAAAACCATCACGGTGTTGTAATAGTCTGTTCTTGGGTGTGAGGTCCTATAGCAGGTCACAGGGTCTATGCCTCAGTATCCTCATTTTACAGTGAGAGGCAGGAGGAGATCAGGTGCAAAAAAAAATATTGGGTTTATAAGAGAATGAGAGGGGGCTTCAAAGATCAGTAACTCTTTAAGGGAATGTTTGCCATAATTACATTGTCTTCAGTTGTTGAAAAAATGTATATAATAAATATCTTAATGTATAAGTTAAGATGAAAAAAGTTTACTGAGAACATTACTGTGTTGCAGGCGTTGGGAAAGGGGAGATTAGAATTCTCCAATCCTCACTCCCTTTAGGTAGGTACCTAGAGGAACAAGTGAGAGGGAGGTGGGAGGAACTTCCAGGAAGGAGGAGCAGCTGTGTCTGGCAGCACAGGGGGCTCTCAGCGCAGGGAAGGGAGGGGGGATAGTGTGATCATAGGGAGGAAGGGTGTTTGTGGACTCTGAGAGCATTTTGTTTCATAAAGGTGAAGTAGGGGACAGTTTGGTGGGGGGCATTTTGCCTGCACAATATTAGAGAAATAGTCAACATCTCCATGAGCAGGACTGTACACACACATAGTCTGAAGAATTTGTGCTTGAGAGTGAAGGATGACACTGTAGCCAAATGACCAATGTCAAATGATCTGAAGGTCTCAGATCCTGGTTACCAACCCCCAGTGACTATTAGAAGCCCTGATGCCCAGACTCCCTCCCCCCCCCATTTGCAAGTGGCTTTGACAGGTGTTCTCTCCCCGTAGTGGCCACTCCACACTTGCTGTTGGAGGTAAAGTGTATATATAGCTCAGGTCCTGATTCCTGATCCATAGACTGTTGCCACAGTGAGGAGTGACTTTTCTATGTATGGCTTCTGCCAGCCTCAGGTTCTGGCATGAGGGGCCAGAGTACCCATGATAACATGAAAAGGCTCATTTGGAGAAGAATACAGGTTTCAATGAGGTGTCCCTGTCCCTGTCTCTTGTGTGATGAGAGGTTATGCAGGAGGTATTGCTACTTAGCAATGGGTTCACAGGACTGAGGATATGGCCCTTACTGGTGCCAACAGTGGATGCAAGGCTGCTTGGTGGTGGAGGAAGTAACCAGGGACTAATGCCCCAAAGACGGAGGCAGGAGAACATCCACCCAGCACACATTTACACAGATCTACATTGGTCTGGTTCAAATTCCATCCTGGGAATTCTGCATAAACAAGACACAGTCCCTATTGAAAAGGGAACTTTAGTGCTGCTCTTGGGATAGTAAGAGAAACAAGCAGCAAGACATGTGTAGGAAGAGCCCTGTGATCCCCTCAGGTAGGGGTGGGGCGTGGGAGTAATGATCTGATAAAACAGTACAAACTTGAGGGATCTTGAATTCATACCCAGTTCAGGGCCAGTGTGGAGTTTCTCCTGAGATGAGCTCTTGGCACAGAGGGTGTTGTCAGGTGTGGTAAGAGACAATTTCCAAGTACTAAGTCAAGTTCCTTTGACAGCATCTGGACACATAGAGGGACTCTAGGTAGAGGCTGCTTTGAGGAGGAACAGGTTGATACATGTGCCCATGCCTGGGATTTCCCTAGGTACCTGGGGGCTGAAGCCCTGAGTGCAGGGCAATGGTTATTATCCCTTGCATCCCCTCTTTACCCACCTAAAGCCACAGAGAGACTAGGGTGCTACTTGTGCCTCTGGTCTTGGTCCCCTATCTTGTCCCACATGGATTACCTGTCACTGCTCTCCCCAACATCTCCAGACTGGCTGAGATGAGCAGGAACATGAGGGAGGAGTACACCAGGCAGGGAAGGGAGGCTTGGAGCACGTGTGTACTTCCCCAGTCCCTGAGAGGGAAAGAAAATAGCAGAATGTGACAGTGTAAGAGGGCACAGTCACTTGCATGAGGTGAAGCAGGCTGCTCAGGCTGAGAGGGGATGTGGGACAACTTCAGCCAGAATGTTCCAGTCCTGAAGAAGACAGCTTCTTTCCCTCAGTTCTGGCAGCTGATTTTGGAGGGCGCTGCTGCAGTTTGCCACTGGGCCACCTGAGGACCAGAGAGGTACCAGCCCATTCACTGTTATATTGATGAGAAAGCCTATGGTGAGAATCTCCAGATAATAATTTTCTAGAGAATATTCATTATTCTTCAACATGAAAATCCCTGGAAATACTATTTGGTCATAGGGATTCCCCTCAAAGATAATCTTTTTAGTTCGTTAGGCCAATCAGTAAATTTTAGATGAAATATTCCAAATTGCACTTGCCATGCTTTGATAAGGAGACAATGATTTCCTGTCCTGCGTCTCCCCACTCCCATCAAAGTATTACTCAGACATAAGTCAGGAGTGGAAATAGGGGAAGCTTATGCATTTCCCTCTTCTAAAATTCCTCATCTGTTGTTTTGACCTCATGAAATTGCTCTAAAAATTAGTTTCAGGGGCACCTGGGTGGCTCAGTCAGTTGGGTGTCCAACTTTGGCTCAGGTCATGATCTCGCAGTTTGTGAGTTCAAGCCCCACGTCAGACTCTGTGCTGACAGCTCAGAGCCTGGAGACTGTTTCAGATTCTGTCTCCCCCTCTCTCTGCCCTTCCCATGCTCATGCTGTCTCTCTCTGTCAATAATAAACATTAAAAATTAAAAAAATAGTTTCAAACACACAAGTCTAAGATTCATGAAGAATTCAATCTATGAAAAAAATTTATTCAAGTCTTGGAAAAAGTCTCTTCCCTCAGAGTGATACTGTGGCCAGAATGCAGATAAGCCACCACACAGGGTCAGCATGGGGTTGGGTGTCAGTCCCAGTGGGTCAGACCTGACCTAAGGGTCAGACTTGTGTAGTGAAGGGGATGTGATTTGGGGCAGAGGGAGGACAGTGGTGGCAGGAGAAAGTCCTCACATGAGACAAAAGATGGTATCTGTCATTCTTCCAAAGTTTGTTTCAAATATAAGGAAGAAGAGCCTAGGTCATCAGGGGCCTTGTCCCCTCTTCACGAGCCTCAGGTAGCTCTTCAGGATGTGGGGATGCCCCATGCAGGAACCAGAGGGGACACAGCCCCAGGGTCTGTGCAGGCTGCCTGTACCCAAGAAGAAGAGGACTGTGCTGAGACATCTGTCTCCTCTCTTGAGTGATATGTGATTACATCTAAGGCCCATGTGACATTTAATGACACCCTAAATCTTTACTATTAACTATAAAACTCAGTTACAGTGACAAAAGTCAGAGTAATGCCCCTCAACTCTGTCAGTACTCATTAAGGAAAAACAGACCAGAGTACAGAGGACCTTCAGGATTCTCCCACCCTGGAGCATCAGGCCAGGACCAGGGAGGACATGATCCTAAGACCTGACCAACAGCTGCTCAGAAGGCAGGTGGGAGTGAGAGGAAGGCTGTGACAGGAGGGTTGTGTCCCATCTCCCAACCTTCTGTGTCACTGTGAATCATTGCCAACCATTCTTGCTGCTATAAGGATGATGCAGCAATGGATAGCCTTGTCCTGCCCCTTGTGGTCCTGGCCATGCTTGGGGGGCCATGTCCTTAACTTCCATCTCAGAATCAGACCTGGATGGTGGCTCTGTATATGTGGACAGCTCAGGACCTGGCTTGCCCTTACTGGTACCAAGATGCATGTTCGTGCATGAGCTTATCTCCAGAGCAGGGGATCCTGAGCCTGCTCAGAGAAACTACATGGAGGGAAGTAGGCTCAGGTCAGGGTAGACATGGAGCTTGTGGGAGGAGAGGGGAGGATAGGAGAGGGGGGGAGGGGTCAGGGCCTGGAGGAAGAAAGGGAGGCTGAGTCAGAATGACTGGCCCAGGCCTGTGGTGAGGGAGCAATGTGTACAGAAGTGAGGGCAAGCACCTGACCCCATGGACCTTGGGTGGCAGACAGCAGGAAACCTGTACCACATACTTTGCCTCCCTGTGGGCCTCTCACCTGTGTTGGGAGCAGCAGAAGTGAAGCCACGCTGAGTGTGGTCCCGGGAGAATCAGTACCACAGGCCCACCTGAGAGCTGTTTCACAACCAGGTGCCTGGGCACAACCCAAACCTGCTACACCTGCATCTGCATCTTGTGAAGCACTCTTCCTCAGGGAACTGCAGACTGACTGAGTGTCACAGACTCCGGGTCTAAGCCACGGTGGAAAATCTCACTCTCTCCCTTTGTCTCCCCAGGTCCTACTAGGCCACCTGGGACATGGGGCATAACAGTTTTGCTCTCATCAAGTAAGCTTGATACAGGCTCTAGACCCTGTAGTGATGTGGAAAAAAAGGTTTAAAAACAGACTTTTGCATTGCACCAACAGTACAAGAGGGTTCTCCACATTCTCGCCTGCATCTGTAGTTTCCTGAGTTGTTAATTTTAGCCATTCTGAATGGTGTGATGTGGTATCTCAGTGTGGTTTTGACTTGTATTTCCCTGATGATGGGTGATATTGACATCGTTACCTGTGTCTGTTGGCCATCTGGATGTGTTCTTTGGAAAAGTGTCTATTTGTATCTTCTGCCCATTTCTTCACTACATTGTTTTTTTGGGTGTTGACATTGGTAAATTCTTCATAATTTCGGGTACTAACCCTTTATCTGATATGTCATTTGCAAATATCTTTTCCCATTCCGTCAATTGCCTTACAGTTTGGTTGATTGTTTTCTTGCAGTGCAGAAGCTTTTTGCTTTTTATCTTGATGAGGTCCCAATACTTCACTTTTGCTCTTGATTCCCTTGATTCCTGCTTTCTTCTCTAGGGTTTTGATGGTTTCCTGTCCTTTAACCATTTTGAGTTTATTTTTGTGTATGGTGTGAGAAAATGATCTAGCTTCATTCCGCTGCATGTTACTGTCCACTTCTCCCAGCACCATCTGTTAAAGAGGCTGTCTTTCAAATATCATATGTGTGCACGTATAGGAGGATTAGGAGGAACTTAACAGAGGACCAAGGGGGAGAAGAAGGGCGGAAATGGTGGGGGAAAGAGGGAGAGGCAAACCATGAGAGACTCTTGAATGCTGACAAAAACTGAGGACTGGTGGATGTGGGTGGGAGGAGGGTGGGCATGGAGGAGGGCACTTGTGGGGATGAGCACTGGGTGTTATGTGGAAACTAATTTGACAATAAACTATTTGTAAAAAAAATAATATAAATAAATAAATAAATAAATAAATAAATAAATAAAGAGGCTGTCTTTTTTCTGTTGGATACTCCTTCCCGCTTTGTCAAAGATTAGTTGGCCATACATTTGTGGGTCCAATTCTGAGTTCTCAATTCTATTCCATTGGTCTATGTGTCTGTTTTTGTGCCAATACCATACTGTCTTGATGATGACAGCTTTGTAGTAGAGGCTAAAGTCTGGGATGGTGATATCTCCCATTTTGGCTTTCTTCCTCAATATTTTTTAGCTACTTAGGGCCTTTTGTGGTTCCATACAAATTTTAGGAGAGTTTATTCTAGTTTTGAGAAGAATGCTGGTGCAATTTTGATTGGGATTGCATTGAATGTGTAGACTGCTTTGGGGAGTAACGACATTTTAACTATATTTATTCTTCCAGTCCATGAGCATGGAAAGTTTTTCCATTTTTTGTGTCTTCTTCAGTTTCCTTCATAAGCTTTCTATAGTTTTCATCATACATATTTCATATCTTTGGTTAGGTTTATTCCTAGGTACTTTATGGCTTTTTGTGCAATTGTGAATGGGATCAGTTTCTTGATTTCTCTTTCTGTTGCTTCATTGTTGGTGTATAAAAATGCAACCGATTTCTGTATGTGGATTTTGTACCCTGCGACTTGGCTGAATTCTTGGATCAGTTCTAGTAGGCTTCTGTGAAGTTTGTCGGGTTTTCGATGTAGAGTATCATGTCCTCTGAGAAAAGTGAAAGTTTGATTTCCTTTTTGCCAATTCTGATGCCTTGTTCCCCCGTCAAGTTCCTCCTAACCCTCCTATACGTGCAAACATATGATATTTGTCCTTCTCTGCCTGACTTATTTTGTTACTTTTAATCTGAAGGTGTCTTCCAGTCTAAAATGAGTTTCTTGTAGACAGCATATAGATGGATTTTGTTTTTTAATCCATTCTGCTACCCTATGTCTTTTGATTAGAGCATTCAGCCCATTTACATTCAGTGTTATTATTGAAATATGTGGTTTAGAGTCTTTGTATCTTTTGTAGGGTTCATGTTTGTGGTGGTGTCTCTTGTATCTTTGTTCCTTGTAACCCCTCCTTCAGAGAGTCCCCCTCAAGATTTCTGGTAGGGCTGGCTAAGTGGTGACAAATTCTCTCAATTTCTGCTCATTTGGAAAGGTTTTTATCTCTCCTTCTATTTTTTTTCAAGGTATGGAAGAAAATTTATTTAGCTTTGTGAGGCTTTAGTTTCACAATAATACATCTGTAAGACCTTATTAAAATTTCATAAATTGCCTTAATAAGGTAAATATTTAGATTGATTTTGAGGCTTTCACACATTAAGTTTGAGAAAGTTACTGGTTATCAGAATTTGCACACATAATGATAATCAAAACAGTAAAAAAAAAATCAAAGAATAAGACTTTCTTAACACCCCTAATAACATAGTAAGTTGCAGTTTCTAGTCAATGTTACATGTTTCTAGGTTATATTTATCTTCTTCTGAATGTAGGTTACAAATAATCTTTTGTATTAACTCCCAGTTCTAATACCACAAAGTCACCTGTTTTACCTTGGCTGTATTTTTTATCATTTAGACGTAGGATATGCTTTTTAAACTACTTATACACCAGTAATTTTATGAATGAAAAAATGTAAAGAAAATTAATAATGGAGTCATTCTTTCACTGATCCTCATCCAACTTAGGAAAATCACTTCCCTGAAACAGCAATTCTATTTGATAAATCTTTGCATGTCTTAAAAAGAAATTGAGGAGTGCCTGGGTGGCTGAGTCAATAAAGCTTCCAACTCTTGATTTCAGCTCAGGTCATGATTTCATGGTCATGAGACTGAGCTCCATATCTGGCTCCAGACTGAGCTTGGAATTGGAGCCTGCTGAAGATTCTCCCTCTGCCATTTCCCCACTTTTGTATGTTTAATAAGTATATAAACAATTAGGTATGTGCTCTCTGAAATGAAGGAAGGAAAATAGGAAGGAAGGGAGGAAGGAAGGGAAGGAGGAAGAGAAAAAAGAAAAATAAAAGGAACTGAAACAAAAGTTGGAATTATGGGAAACCTGTGACAGTTTACTAGATATTGTATGCTTTTAATAGCTCGACAAATGATAATACTTGATAATCAAGAGTAAATTAATAGGCTAACATTTAAAAATGTATACTTTAATACGTATATAAACAATTAGGTAAGCTTGTAGAGAAGCTGACCAACATATATATATTAGGAGATATAAGTGTCCATCTAAATGTTCTATTTCTTTTTCTTTTTAAGAGTATTTATTCAAGTTGTTTAATGTATAATTTCTCATGCGCCAGTTTGGAAGTCCTTTATTGTAAAGACTATTCTTTTGTCTGATGACAAACAGCAGCCACATTGTCAGTGATTACTCTGGACCTCCACGTTGGATATATTCAATTTCTTCTTGAGACACAGGTTTCCTTCTGTATTTCTGAGGTAATGTTTTTATAATTTCTGCAGTGTCTGGTGGACCCTGATGCATCAGCAAATCTGGTGATTTACTTCCCTTAGACTGTTGTGAAATTGAAGAAGAGTGAGATGGTAGTCCTGCTGATCTCAAAACTTCTGATACATTGGGTTTAAGATTGTCTCTCCTGTCAGGGAACCTTATTAATGGAGTATGTGGCTTGACTACCTGAACGACCCTGCTGGCAGACGCCATCTTGCTGCCCATCATGACCCCGAGATGGGGCGGCTTCCGGGTCTCTTGCTAGCTGCAGAGATTCTCTCCTTCTATTTTGAATGACAGTCTTGCTGGATAGAGGATTCTTGGCTGCATATTTTTACTGTTCATCACATTGAAGATCTCCTACCATTCCTTTCTGGCCTGCCACGTTTCAGTAGATAGGTCTGTCACCACTCTGATAGGTTTCCCTTTGTATGTGAGGGCCCTTTTCTCCCTAGCTGCTTTCAAAATTCTCTCTCTGTCCTTGTATTTTGCCATTTTTACTATGATACGTCGTGCAGAAGATTGATTCAAGTTATGTCTGAGGGGAGTCCTCTGAGCCTCTTGTATTTCCACATTGACTTCCTTCCCCAGGTCGGGGAAGTTCTCTGCTATAATTTGTTCCAGGACTCCTTCAGCACCTTTCCCTCTCTCTTCCTCTTCTGGGATTCCTATGATACGGATATTGTTGCATTTGACCATATCGCTGAGCTCTCGAATTCTTCTTTCCTGTTCCTGGATCAGTTTGTCTCTTTTTTTGTCAGCTTCTTGTTTTTCTATAATGGTGTCTTCTAAATCACTTATTCTCCTTTCTGCCTCTTCAATCCGTGCATTAGAGGCCTCTAATTTATTATGTATCTCATTTATCACATTTTTTAATTCTTCATGCCTATTTTTATTTTCCATTCTGTTTGTAGCTGTAGTTTCTTTGATGTCCCCTATGTTTTTTTCAAGCCTAGCTATTAATTTTATGATTATTATTCTATAATCTTGTTCAGTTATGCTGCTTATATCTGTTTTGAGCAGTTCATTAGCTGTCATTTCTTCTTGGAGTTTCTTTGGAGGAGAGGTCTTTCGTTTCGTCATTTTAGTTAGCTTTCAGGCTCTTGTTGGTTTTAAAGACCTGTAATGCTCTCTGTTTCTATGAGCGCTGCTATATCCAAGAAGACTCTTTGACTTTCCAGGGCCTATCCTTTCAGAGATTGTTTTTTGAATGGTATCCCTCGGTCTCTCTTGTTGGGACCTTGGTTATTTTATTTTTCTATTCGTAGTGATATTTGGGACTCTCCACCTTGTGTACTCTAGCTTGTTTCTTGAGGTAGCCCTGGAAAAGAAAACAGACAGACAAACACACAGGGAGCAGGAGCACACAAACGCACAGGATAATTCAACTAACATGCAAAGTGAGAGGGGAAAATGAAAAAGTTAAGAGAAAAGACGGAGGTGGGAGGTCGAATAATAGAGAGTATAAAATACATAAAAGGGTCAAAAAGGAGAAAAGAAAAGGAAAAAAGAAGAAAACCAATGGACAAAGAATGGTTTAAAGCATATAGCCGGATTTCCCAGCTACAGTTAAATAGCCGTGTGTATGCAGTGCTGGTTGAAGAGCATAGAGAAAGAGAGAGAAGACAGGGCAGGGACGAGGCAAAATTGGAAATAGAATGAACAGTCAGAAGGGATAAGAAGCTTTTTTTAAAGAGCTAAAAGGTGGAATATGGTTGGATAGGTGAGAGAAGGAGGCTGGTATTATCCAGAGAAATTATATAGTCTAATTAGTCCTGAGAGAAAGAGATAAAAATGTCGGTAGGTGTAGAATTTACATCTACAGAATGGACTCGTTGTGATTGTTTAAGCAAGCCAGCGACCAGAGTTAATCAGGTCAGTGTTCTGGGGAAAAAAGAGACAAAAGAGAAAGAAGAAGAAAAAAAAAGGGAGGAGCGCAGCTCTCAAGCAGGGATGGGCGTTGTGTGATCCAATGCCTCAGGAGGGAGCGCTGCCTTGACGGTTGTGGGGAGGAGAGTGATGGAGCTCCAGTCCCTTCTTGAACCAAGCGCTGCACCTCGCACTTTTGGGCCTGTAAACTCCCTGTACTGGGGCGCAGCCAAAGTTGGTTGCACTCTTCAACTCTGGCTGGTCCCAGTCTCCAAATCCCAGTCTGCGCACCCCGCTGAAAGTGCCTTAGACACAACTTACAAGGCAATCCCCTCGGGGCAATTCCAGGCCTCCTGCCTGGCTCTGGGGGCGGAGTCAGAATTGATGCTTCCTTCTCTGGGTCGGGCTGGCGAGCATGGGTGGGGGCTTGCCTGCCCTGTGCGCACAGCCCCCTGGAGTGAGGAAAACGAGGTTCCTCTATGGCTTGTCACCCGAAACACGAACTCACAGGCAAATTTCCCAGTTTTTAGCTCTTTGCCTTCCCTCTAGAGTTCCAGCCAGTCAGGAGTGCGGATGCTGGGTGTCTGTGCGCAGCTCTTCCAGGGGCCCAAGCCAGCCAGGAGGACAATGGCGGCAGGCGCGCCGCCACTCTGAAGTCCAGCCAGCCAGGAGCCAGCACAAAGAAGCAGTCTGTGTGCTCAGCCCTTCCGGGACCAGTTGGCACGAGGGGACCTGGCGTGCAGGTATTTG
The DNA here is from genome assembly GCA_017311185.1 of Proteles cristata cristata. Taxonomy (NCBI): domain Eukaryota; kingdom Metazoa; phylum Chordata; class Mammalia; order Carnivora; family Hyaenidae; genus Proteles; species Proteles cristata. Next base: position 28,451 of record JAESUZ010004172.1, read on the forward strand.
GCAAGTACGGTCTTTCTATGCCCCGAGCAGAGGTTTTTCCCCTGAGCGGAGGTTTTTCTGTTTCGGACTCTCTCTTTTTCCCCTCTCACTCCCCGTAGAGGGGGATCACCTCCACCCCTGGAGTCTCCGATCCCGGCCCGATTTTATCTTCCCCAGTTGGCACTCATGTTAGAAGGCTTTCTCAGTGGATTCTGCGTCCTTTTTCTCCCAATCTCTCAGGTTTTGTAAGGTTTCCAATGGCTTCAGATCTTTTCCGTGTGATGTATGGGCGCGAGTGCAAGTACGGAGCTCCTTACTTCTCCGCCATCTTGCCCCTCCCCTGATTTAAATTATTTTTAATGTTTATTCATTTTTGAGAGACAGAGTGTGAGTGAGGGAGGCGCAAAGAGAGAGGGAGACACAGAATATGAAGCAGGCTCCAGGCTCTTAGCTGTCAGTACAGAGCTGGACACGAGGCTCAAACCCACAGAGTGTGAGATCATGACCTGAGCCGAAGTCAGAAGCTCAATTGACTGAGCCACCCAAGTGCCCCTAAATTGGTGTGATTTCAATGGTTTCTTTTTGGTTTATGGTCCTCACCTCCTCACTGGTCAAATTACTTCCCAGGGACATGACACCAATCACGTGGAGGATAAGGGCATCATAACACAGTCTCATCTCCCCCATCATGTCTGCTATCATTGTCATATATTGGGTGTTTTTTTTTTTTTTCATTTAAACAGTTGAGGATTTTCTACAGATAACCATAAAAATGTGTTTATATTGGGGCGCCTGGGTGGCTCAGTCGGTTAAGTGTCTGACTTCGCCTCAGGTCATGATCTCACAGTTCGTGGGTTCGAGCCCCGCTTCTGGCTCTGTGCTGACAGCTAGCTCAGAGCCTGGAGCCTGCTTCGGATCCTGTGTCTCCCTGTCTCTGACCCTCCCCTTCTCACACTGTGTCTCTCTCTTCAAAAATAAATAATACATTAAAAAGATGTGTTTATCTTTATCCATGTACTTAGGAAATCTGATACTTTATCACTTTCCCTCTGTCCGTCTTTCCTTCTGTCCAAGGGGTGTCCTTTACTGTTGCTTTGCTGAGGATGTGTGAGTAATCAGTTCTGTGAAGTTTGCAGTCTGAAAAAGGTTTAGTTTATCTTACCTTTTCAATGACGTTTTCTATGGGTAAAGGCCAACGTTGAAAAAAATTTTCTTAGGATTGTGAAGACATTACTCCCCTGTTCACTTGCTTACACGGCTGTAATGAAAAATAAGCTGGTTCCTCTGTAGGGAATGTGTCCTCTCTGACTGTGAGAGTGTCTGTATCACTCGTTTGTAGTAATTTTATCACAACGTGTGCTATGCTGTCTCTCATGTTCCCTGTGCCTGAGCTTTATTGAGTTTCTTATATGTATTAGTGTACGAATTTCACCAAATTTGAAGGCATTTTTGCTATGATTCTTCAGTTATGTTTTCGGCACTAGCTGGTCTCTAGCTTCTTTCTCACATTTTCTTTTTTTTAATTTTTCAATTTTTTAAAAAAAAAAATTTCTGAGAGGGAGAGAGAGACAGCATGAGACGCGGAGGGTCAGAGAGAGAGGGAGATACAGAATCTGAAACAGGCTCCAGGCTCTGAGCTAGTTGTCAGCACAGAGCCTGACACAGGGCTCGAACCTACAAACTCTGAGATCATGACCTGAGCCAAAGTCGGACGCTTAACTGACTGAGCCACCCAGGTGCCCCTCTTTTCCACAATTTCTAAGTCGCACAAATTTAAGGATGAGGGAAGTTGTCCTACACATGTTAAGGTTTTATTGACTTTTTGTAGCTTTTCCCCTGTGTTATTCATTTTGAATACTTTTTATTGCTATGACATCAAGTTCACTGATCTCATTTTGTACCATCTAATTTGTTGCTAACCTCATCCAATGTTTTGACTTATTTTGTTTTTCCTAAGTCAGATCATGTTGTTTCTGTTAGGGAAGTTGTAAAAGTTTTGGTTCTTGATAAATGACCTCTATATGTTCTTATAACTGGTTGAGTCATATACACACCCACAGAAACAAATGAAATATATTTATAATCTCTGTGCATATTCTCTGCTGATCTACCTTCTTCAGGGCTGCCTGGAGAGTAGGGTGGGGACCTCAGACCTGGGGACTTAGCTAGACCCACTCATTGCTTTGTGCACAGGCCCCCTGGTGCTGGAGGAGAGTGTAACACAGATGGGGAGGGGTTTGTGTCTCACTTTCCATCTGCCTGTGTCACTGTGAGCACTATCACTATCCCACACCTGACAGTAATATTCAGTCTCGTTGTCGGCCCGGGCCCTACTGATGGTCAGGGTGGCCGTGTTCCTCAAGTTGGTGTCTGAGAATCTGTTAGGGATCTTTGGGGGCCTTTTGCTATTCTCATAGATAATCAGCATAGGGGCTTGGCCTGGCGTCTGCTGGTACCAGTAGCATTTTAACCTTCAATGTTGTTTCCCCCAGGTGATCCTGGCTGTCTGTGACAGAGTCACAAACACTGAAGGTGGCTGAGTCAGCACATAGGAGGCCACAGAACCTGCAATAGAGAAAAGGAAAGGTGGTTTTCCAAACTAGGTCTCATCCTCAGGAGTACCCCACATGCCTGGCCTGAGTTCCAGGGATTCTCTGGGTTTCCAATTTCCCAAGTCTCATCATCTCAGCTCCTCATGTTTATGGGCCTAGCTGGTGGATGGAGCCTTTGAACAAAGGAGACCATCGTTATATTTCTCCAGGCAGGTGCAGTGTCTCAGGATCACAAAGCCAGTGGACACTTGAGGGAATGTCACTCTCCATCCCCCAGCCCCTCATCCTGTAGCAGGGGCATGGTCATCTTTCCCAATAGGCAGCCCCTTGCTTAGCTCAGAGTCAGGTCCTGGATTGTCCCAGATCCCTAGGGTTGCAGTGAATGTGAGCCTGTGGACAGCGCCTGTGCAGTGAACTTAGAGGCCAAGAAGAGAGGACCAGGCCATGATGGAAGTGAATGATTTTGTTCCTTAATTCTCAGGCCTCAAGGCTGGCAAGACTTACTCCAGGCCTCTTTTATCCCTTGCTAGAGAGACATGGTAGACAGGCAAATCAGTCAAAGCTCAGAGGCTGCTGATGAGGAACTCTGTTACTTGAGAGAAGGGCCAGAGAGTGGAGGGATGGCCCTGAAGACTTACCTTCACCTTGGGATTCTGCTTCACCTGCTGATCCCATAGTCTGGGGTCCACAACTCTGTTCCTCACCATGTCCTGTCCACCCTCCTGGGCTGACCTGTCCTGGCTGAGCTCAGAAGTGGAATTTATTTGCATTTTCTGAACTCATGATAACATGTTTACTCTACAGACACTATAGGAAGCTTAAGTCAGTGGAGTTGCTAAGCCATATCTCTGCTGGGGAACACCAGAACCTAAATAAAATTCCTCCCTTGGCAAGTAAGTACACATGAAATTTTAAGGAGCCATTGATGTGCTGTAGGTGTCTGACCATGGGGAGGGGTGGTCTTCTGGGGCAGGTCATAGCCTCAGTATCCACAAGGTGCACTCAGTGTCAAGGACAGGTACAATACTTGAGCAAGGTGTGGCAGTGACCAAGTTTACCAGAAATGAGGTGAGTGGAAAAGCATGAATCACTGACCTGTGTTAGAGACAGAGGCAAATCTATAAGATCTATTTCTGAGAGTCATGGCAACAAAATTTTACATCAGAGTCCAAGGTGATCCAGTAGAAACCTACACCTTTTCTCTCAGGTCTCAAGTCTTGATAGCTAACCCTTTCTGCATGTTAGAACGCCCCTCACCTCAGGTGCTTTGTCAGGTGATCTCTGCTGTCCCCTGGTGGCCAATCCACACTGACTATGGGAGGTTCAGGGAATTCCTTTGTCCGGGTAATGAAAAACCCACAGCTCAGAACCTGATTCTCTAATTCCTTGACTTCTGGCTCCAGAGGAAGAATTTCTCTTCTCTACAAGGTCCCTGTCAACCTCAAGACCAGGAAGGAGGAGATCAGATTATCCATGAAAATGAGAGCAGACTCATCTGATGAAGAGAAGGTAAAGCCCATCTGAGGTATCACTGCTCATATCTCTGGGCACATGGGTAGTCATGGGTGTAGTTCTTGGGCTTGGCAGTAGGGACACAGGACCCAGCAACAGCTCCTTACTGGTGCTGGCTGCTGGTGCATAAAATAGGGTGGTGGTCCCTACGCTCCAAAGACACACAGAACACTCATCCAGAAAACATTTATTGAGACCTATTTTGGTCTGGCACATTAATCCTGGGAAAGTGATTGTGAACAAGACACAGCTCTTTCTCAGAGTTTCCTTCTTGTGGCTGGAGCATCAGAGTGGTTACAGTTGCTCTGTTGACACAGCAGAGTCTCCAACCCCTTCTACCTGTACCTTATCTTCATATTCATTTAGAATATACTGATGAACGTGTGTGTACATATATACTTATGTGTATCTTCTGTGTGTGTATTTAGCTGTGTGTGTGTGTGTGTGTTCCAGGGGTTCTAGACTCTGATTTGAGTCCCCAAATAATGCTTGATGGAATTCTTTGTTTGGTCGGAGCCATGTAGTTCCATTTTATCACCAATGACAATGTGGATGCAATAACCATAATGAAATGCCTGCAGGACCTATGGCAGCAGGTGTGCAGACAGTAAGAAGGGGGATCAGGAGAAGGGTCCAGGCTTGGAGGAGATGCCTGAGAGCTCTGCCTCTTGAGACCCAACAATAGGGCTGGACTCCCCCAGGCCTTTTTATCCTTCAAGGGCAGAGCCTGCTCAGGTGGAAAGCAGACTAGCTCTCATTGGTTCTCTAACAATTCGATTGGAGGTTTTGACAGAATCAGGACAGAATCAGAAAAACAGAAAGTAGGGCTCCTACCCTAAGTTCCCACAATCAGTGCCACAAACAACTCTCCAGGTGCCTGTTATTGTTTTAGGGCCTCCACAGAAGGCGCTGCCAAAGCTCTGCCCTGTGACATCATCACTGGTTCAACCTTTATTCAAGCCTCTGTCTCTCTGTCCTTTTTCTTTTTTCTTTTTTTTAAATGTTTTATTCTGAGAGACAGAGAGAGAAAGAGAGAGAGCAAGAGAGCGTGAGGAGGGGAAGGTCCGAGAGAGAGGGAGACACAGAATCTGAAACAGGGTCCAGGCTCTGAGCTGGCTGTCAGCACAGAGCCCGACGCAGGGCTCGAACCCATGAACTGTGAGATCATGACCTGAGCCGAAGTCAGACGCTTAACTGACTGAGCCACCCAGGTGCCCCTGTCTCCCTCTGTCCTGTCCAGTGTCATTACAGACAGATCCAGCTCTGCCTAGGGGGCAATAAACCCTTTATTCTGGGAAGAGTCTCCTACATAGCTCAGTGTCTATCACATGGTTCTTCTTCTGGTCCATGTCTCTAGGGTTTGCTTTCCCAGCTGACATCAGAAGGTCCGTCAAGGGCCCTGAGACTGTTAGTATTGGTAGAAATGAAAGTCACAGAGACAGGCGCCAGGTTCTGCAGTAATGTTCTACATAGTTGGATATTGAAGCTTCTGTCAGTGTCCCTGATCTGGTCTCCTTTTCAGTGCTTGGGCATGGGGCCTAGGGTGTGTCCTGGGGTATGCAGTGGGGAGAGTCATGGTGCAGGGTGGACAGAGAAAGAAAAGAGCATGGCATTGAGGGGCAGGAAAGATCAGGGAGAGAGAAGGGGCTGCCCTGACAGAAGGAGAGGGGTCTGGACATGGTGGTAGTGTTGCTGGACCAGCAACAGGCTGGTCATCTCTCCCCAGAGCTTGGTGAAACATGGGCAACTGTTCTCTGGGATGTCCTGTCCCCCCTATCTGCAACCTATCCAGCCACTGTTTCTGGATGACCCCACATCATCATTCCTTCACATAGGCAGGAGGTCCTGTAGGTATGGCCTCCAGACACTACATCTCCAGTCCCTGCCCGTGGAGATCTGTGTCTTCTTTCTGGAATTTCATAAACTTATTTATTTTCATTTTGTCCCTCAAGGAATGTTTGTTGGATCTGAGACCTGAGACCACCTGTGTCCAGTTGATTATTAGATCTAGAAATCCTTGCCTAGAAGGATAAGGATGTAAATAATCACTCAGATCATTGGAAAAGGCACTAGGAGCTAAACAGTTTGCTCGCCTGGGCAAACATTCTCATCTGAGTAAGCAGCCAGCTCATTAAACAAAAGTTTACTGATTGAGACTGGTTTGATTATTGCCCCATTGAGAAGGTCCACCAGTCCTATGCTGTCATGTCACAGAAGTGATCCATGTCAGGATGCTCTGTCCTCAAAAGACCTGCCTCATACCTCTCATGTGCACATTTGAAACCCTGCACATACTCACCTCACCCACCTGAGACATTACTGAGACTCTGCCCGGTTGTTTTTCCTCAAGCACTAACTGGCTGTGTGGGAAGAAGAGATTTGGGGTGATCTTTTGGCAACTGGCACCTGCCCATCAACATGTTTGTTCAGGTTGCCATGGAGAAGACAGCCCAAACAGGACTGAGAACTGGCTCCATCACTTGGGAAGTGAGGGCAGAGCCAGTCTCTGTGTGGAAGGCTCTGTCTCACTGGGTGTGACCAGGGGGAGCTGTGTGAGCCAGGCTGGGAGAGCAGGTTTGGGACCCCTTCACCTGTGTGTGTCACTGTGAGTCACTGAAAACTGTTCCCATTGCTATGGTAGGTGGCAGAATGGCGGTGAACTTTGTCCTGGGCCCAGGCCTCACTTATGGTCAGGATGGCAGTGTTCCCTGAGTTGGAGCCTGAAATCAGTTAGAGATCCCTGAGGGAAGGTTGCTGTAATGATAGAGAGTCTGCAGGGACGCTATTATGGCTTCTGCTGTTACCAGAGAACATGTTTACTTCCCATGCTGTTCCCCCACATGATTCTGGCTATCTCTCTCAGTGTTACTGGCAATGAAGGGGTTGAGTCTGCTTGTGGGAGGCCATGGGGCCTGCAAGAGAGTAAAGGAGAGGTGGGCTTCCAGATATAGTCCAATCTGCAGGATTGCCTGCCTGGCCTGTGCTCCAGGGACTCTCTGCAAACCCCAGGTTTGCCCCCCTCTCATCAATCTCATTCCCAGAATCTCATGGGCCTGACTGGTCTATGGGGACTTTAAACAAATGAGAAACAGGCCTTTTCTTAGGTAGAGGCAGGCTCTCTGGGCTCACACAGAACCAGTAAGTGCAATGGAGGGTGTTACCCCTCTAGTCCCACATCCTACAGTAGGGTCATGAGCATCCTGCCTCACATGCTGAGCTCAGAGTCTGGGCCAGGCTTATCCCATGGCCCTGAGCTGAGATTGGTGTGACCCCAGGTGCAGTGCTGGGAGCTGCACCAGCCTCACTGGATGACAGTCACAGCGAGGAAATGGCAGCATTTGCACAGCTCCTTCCAATGAGATTCGAAACTGGTATTTCCTTCTGGCACTATTGGCTCATGCTGGAAATGAGCCTGCTGGTGGTATTAACCAGGCCTCACAGTATTCCAAATCAGACTGATATTCCCCACATAGATACCTCATAAGGAAACCCATATTCCTGCCTCTTCAAATGACATTTTAGATGAAAGCACTGTGGATGATTGTCAAAAGGCTCTTCCTATGGGCCTTGTAGATCCAAGACTAAGATAATAAAAGGGGTTAAGAACACTAGAGTTACAATTGACCCTGGCCCTGAGACAAAGAGCCTAATTTATACTTAAGGAACAGATAAGGGTGGAAGTTAAGTTAATACTCACACCTTTTGTAACTGGTGATGTATAGCAGTCCCTTCACTAAGGCCTACTTTCCACAAACACCCTCCCTTACACTGGCATCTAGGATGAGGATAGATAAGAGTAGCTAAAACATAACCCCAAAACAAAGGCTGACACATTTAGGGCCTCCATGGAGTACAAATATGTATGAGTACAAATATGTTCTACAACTTAGAACAAATATATATGTCATCCTGTTTTTCACTAAGAACATTCTGTTATTTCCTTAGTTGTATGATTTACTTAACCTCACTATCATTGAAGTAATTCTGCAAGAAAACTTTCGAAAAACCGGTTTTGGAAACTTTCAAAGCATCTTATCACAAAGAGTTTTCCATTTTTGTAAAACTTCCTTTTTCTGATGCCATGTTATCGTTTGACCTATAAATAAAGGCATCAAAACCGACAGTGCAGAGATGCCTGCCTGATGATTAGAAAGAATCTCGGGGCTCTCTCATTCTTGCCAACACCGTCCATCCTTCAGGGACCCCTGGACTGGCTGGAGCAGGTCTCCAGCAGTGCAGCACCTGTGTAGTGACCAAGGAGGTTGGGGAGGAAATGGGTCCAGAACATGGTGGAGGTGCCCTGATTCTGCTCCCGAAGCCCAAAACTGGGTGGGATTCTCTCCTGGCCTCTTGTCCTTTCCTGAGGACACCTGGAGGTTATACATCAGCCACCTCAGTGGCTGCTACTGAGGATCTTTGTGGTTAAAGAGAAGAGCTCAACCCCAAGGCACTCAGAGAGGAGGGGGTGGCCTGTGCAGAACACTCTGATTTCAGAGGATTCTGCCTCACCCTCTGGTATCATAGTCTGGGCCTGTCATTTGCAGCCCAGTTTGTGTTCCGGTATCAGTCCTGGGCTGGCCTGACCATTGAGAACTCAGAGGTGGAGTTTACCTTTATTTCCTGAACAGCCTCTCTGGGAAACACTACAGTGCTCACAACAGATGCAGGTCCTACCCCAGGTCACAGCTCATAGGCCACAGAGATTTAAAAAAATCCTCCTCTATCAAAAGCACATGGATTTTCCGATGGCATCATGGGGCTGTAATATCTGCTCTTGGCCATGAGCTTCTGTGCAGGTCATAGGTGCTGTGCTTCATTTTGTAGTCAGGAGTAGGAATAGGTCAGATGCAAAAAAAAAAATGTTGCCATATAAAAGAATGACGGAGCTTCAAAGTTTAGTAGGTCTTCAAGGGAATACTTGTCATAATTAAGTTGTCTTCAGTTCCTCAGAAAAATATGTAATAAGCATCTTAGTTTATTAATTTAGTTGAAATTAGTTTGTAGAGAAAATCACTGTGTTGAAAGCCATGGGAAAGGGAAGAAGAGAATTTTCCAGTCCCCTCTCCTTTCATTGAGGGGGTTCAGTCGTGGGAGCAGGTGGGAGAATCTTTCAGGAAGGAGGGGCAGTTGTGTCTGGTACGGGCTGTCAGTACAGAGGCTGGGGGGGAAGGGGGAACGTGTGATCACAGGGAGCACAGGTGTTTGTGAACAGTGACAGGACATTAGTCTCATGAGGGTGGGCTAGGTTCTTGCTAGTGGGAGACAAAGTGTCTGGACCCTTATTAGAGAAATAGGCAATGTCCCCCATGAGCAGGGGCACACACATACCCTGAAATTTATACCTGAGAGTGAAGGATGACATTGTAGGCAAATGGCAAATGACCTGAAGGTCTCAGGTCCTGGTTACTAATCATTCCTCCCTTGCCTGTCAGAAGCCCTGATGCTCAGACCCTCCCCCTCAGCAGGTTGCTTTGCCAGGTGATCCCCCCTGCCCTCTGGTGGCCACTTCACACTGATGGCCGGAGGCATGAGGGCCTCCCTTGTGAAGGGTAGATTTATAACCGATAGCTGAGGTCCTGATTTCTGCTCCATGGGCTTCTGTCACAGCAATGAGGAATGACTTTTCTCTGCATGGCTCCTAGTTGCCTCATGATCTCTCATAAGGGGCCATATTACACGTGAAAACATACACAGGCTCATTTAGAAGAGGTGAGCACTGGTTTGACTGAAATGTCTCTGCACCTATTTCTGGGGTGGTGGGAGGTCATGCAAGTGGTATTGCAGTTTGGGAAGGAGTCACAGGACTCAGTGGATGTCTCTTATTATTGCAACTGTGGATGCAGAGCTGGTGTGTGTGAGTGTGTATGGGTGACTGGGGACTAATGCCTTAAGAACAGAGACAGGAGAACATCCACCCAGAAGATACTTGTTAAGACACATATTGGTCCAACACACATTCCATCATGGGAATTCTACATGAAGAAACCTATGTCTGTCTCTCCATAGTGGTGTTTTGAGATGGAGATTTGGGATGACAGGGTTTGCAAGAACCAAATATCTCAGGGCCCTGAAGAGGGGCAATCAGCAGCACCCCCTGAGTCCCCATGGTGAAGAGGAGAGAGAAGGTGGGAAATTTTGGCCTAACTTTGCTTTTATCTGTGTCACTGTGGCTTAACCACATTGAGTATTGATTGTATAGCTCTCACCACAGTAATACTCAGCCTCATCCTCAGACTGGATGTTGGAGATGGTTAAATAGAGGTCAACCCCAGAACTTGAGCCTTAGAAGTGACAGGGGATTCTGTCCTCTTTGCTGTGGCTTCCATCACTCTTAATGTCCATTGCATACTAAAGGGCCTTCCCTGGTCTATATTTATACCATTCAACTATGTATTTGCTGTGCTCACTGCTCAGGATGCAGGTGAGCTTGACTGAGGCTCCAGGGAAGGCAGACGTGGATGAGCACAGAAACCAGGAAACACAAAATACAAGAATGATGCTGAATATACTGGATATTGGACAGAGGTCCCTGAGGACTGTGCTTGAAGGAAATGTCAGGGATATGGAACCCTGACCTGTAGAGAAAATGAAGGGTAGGAGGTAAATGGGAACCCAGTCCCTGGTTTGGAATGGCTTCAAGGGAGCTCCAAGATCCCATCTCACCCTCATTTTGCAGTTCAAGGAAGGAGGAGCATCAAATGCAAATATATTCTCCATTCTTCAACATGTCTTTTTAAGCTCTTGTCCCAGCCCTGAGCTTAAAGGCATCATGCTTGTAATTTCCTGAGTTCAGAAGAAGGGGTAGGTGTTGCTTTCAAGAGTAGAGAGTTGATTTTACACAATACAAGTGTCTTCAAAGGAAGCATCAGTCACACCCTTTGCACTTGAGCACAGCCCAAAGGATTTGCACTTACTGGGGTGCCAAACCAAGAACCACAGTGTCATCTGGTGCTCCCTAGAATGAATGGTAGCCTACATGTATTACTAGAAAATGACTACTTCTGAGCCCTCAATAGATGCTAGCTCCTTGGTGAGTGTTTACATGCTCTACTTCAATGAGACATTATAATAATAGTAGCCCTTTGCTTAAGGCACTTGTGCATTGAATTACATCCTCCAGCCCCCAAATTTATACTTTTAGATCCTAACCCCCAGTATGTGTCAATGTAGTTTTATTTCAGTATAGGATCATTGAAAATGTAACTAGTTAAATTAAGATGCGGTTGCACTTGGGCAGAGTGGGTCCTTAATCCAACTTGACTGGTGTCTTTATACAAAGGGAAAATTTGGAATCAGACTCCCGCAAGGGAGAACACCACATGAAGATAGAGGCAGAATCTGCAAGCCAAGGAATGCCAAAGATTTCCATAAAACCACCAGGAGCTGAGTTACATAGAAGAGATGCTCCTTCACAACCTACAAAGCATCAACCCTGCTGACACCTTGATCTCAGACTGGTGACCTCCAGAACTGTGCGATAGTACATTTCTATTGTGAACACTGCCCCTCCCCCCAGTTTGTGGTGCTGCTATCCCAGCCCTAGCAAACTAATGCAGTCACCCATCAGAACTCTGTTTTCAAGGCAGCAGCAGCAGCAGCATGACTGCGCCCCTTCAACTTCCTTTAGTCTATTATAACAGCACATGGGGAGGGTCCTTCTGCCATGTGCTTTCCCTCTCCTACAGTGTCTGATTCTCCTCCCCAGGGGCCTGCTTCACGTGTCCCAGACAGCAAAGATTCTGTCCTGTAACCTAAGGCTCCTCTTGGGATCAGATAGGAATGATACAAATGGATCCCGGGTCTTGTCCTGTCTCAGAAGGACATTCTGTAGTTTCTAATGGAAGTTACCAGCATGACTGTATATATTCAAAATCACTAGTGTGTTAGGAACTGTACACAAGCTCTGTGTCACAGAATTGAGTCTAAAAGTGACAATAGGTAAGAATGAAATATTAACACATGTATAAGAATATTGAAAAAGGGAAATACAAAGTCTTTTGAGAATATTCAGAAAAAGCAGCTCACTTAGTCTTAATGTCTTGAATGGACCTCTGAGCATGAAATTTTTAAACAAATTGTCATTCAAGAGATAATTGTCATTCAAGGGAGCATGTACCCAGTTAAGGATCAGCGGTCCAGAGAGGAATAAGGAACAGAAGCAAAGATTCACCATGGGGTAGGAGAAAGGGATTTATGAGGATATATGAACATAGAGATGTATACTTGTGATCCAGTTGACAATCTCTGCCTTTCATTTGGTTTGCTTAATTCACTCACATTGTTATGGCTGTATTTGAATTTACATCTGCCATTTTATTTTTGATTTTATATGTTGTATGGTTTTTATGTTCTTGTCTTCTACCTTTACTGCTTTCTTTTGCATTATGTCAGTATTTTCTAGTGTCATTTAAACTTTTTAATAATTTTTTTCACTATGTTTGTTAGTTTCTCTTGGTCGTTGCTCTAGAGCTTACCATCTTCCTTAAGATAACAATATCCACTTCAGATTTATACAAACTTAATTCTAGTGAGGTACAGAAATGTTATTTCTATATACTTCCATCTCCCCTTCTTTTTTCCCCCATCTTCCTCTTGAGATGTTATTATTATTGTTGATATTATGTCTACATATGTTAGAAAATCAACAACCCATTGTTTTAATGATTACAATTTTATGTCTTTTAAAGAAGCTGAGAGACTACAAGAGAGCAAGTATCTATTTTTTTAAATTTTTTAAATGTTTTACTTATTTCTGAGAGAGAGAGAGAGAGAAAGAGAGAGAGAGAGAGAGAGAGAGAGAGAGAGAGAGAGAGAAAGCATGAGCAGGGGAGTGTCAGAGAGAGAGGGAGATGCAGAATCGGAAAATCAGCACAGGCTCTGTGCTGAGCTAGATGTCAGAACAGAGCCTGACGCGGGGCTCAAACCCACGAACTGTGAGATCATGACCTGAGCCAAAGTCGGCCGCTTAACCGACTGAGCCACCCAGGCGCCCCTATTTTTTTCCTTTGTTATAAGTACCTTCTATATATATAGAATTTATATATACTGTTCTATACAATTGCTTTCTAAATCAGTTTCTAGAAAAAAATGAAAAAAATATGCACGTATACTGCCTTTTATAATTATAGTAGTCCTCCCTTACCTGCAGAGGTTGTTTTCCAAGACCACCAATGGGTGTCTGACTACAGATAGTACCGAGCCTTATATATAACTTTTTCCTATTAACAGATTCCTATGATAAAGTTTAATTTATAACTTAAGCATAGTAAGGGATTAACAACAATACCAATAATAAAATAGAACAATGATAATAATATACTGTAATGAAAGTTATGTGAATGTGGTCTCTCTCAAAAATATCTTATTGTACTGTACTCACTCTTCTTGTGATTATGTGAGATGATAAAATGCTTATATGATGAGATGAAGTGAGGTGATGATGTAGGCTTTATAATGTGGTACTGGACTATTATTGACCTGACAATACAACAGAAAGAGGATCATTTGGTTCTAGACTGCAGTTGACTGTTGGGGGGGAGGGTATACTGGAAACAGTACAGAAAACAAAGAACAGTAAGCCGGGGGGGAGGGTGTACTGTACATAATTATATTTATTGGTACTCTTTGTTTTCATTGTTGTCATTATTTTGTTGTTATAAATTGGATTATTTTTAAGGGTCACTTGCTTTTAGCTTGAAGAATTTTCTTTAATATTTCTTTGAATGGTAGCAATTGACTCTTTAATATTTACCTGGGAATACCTTTATTTTAATTTTCCTAGATAGAATCTTGAATGACAATTTTTTTCTGTCAACACTTTTAATATATCATTCTGCTGCCATCTGGCCTCCACTGTTTCCGATTACAAGTCAGCTATGAATATACTGAGATTTCCTTATACGTGATGAGTCAATTTCAACTTGTTGCTTTCAAGACTTTCTTTTTATTCTCCACTATGTAGATCTCTTTGTAGTTTGCTGAGCTTCTTGGATGTTTATATTAATGCTCTTCATCAAATATAGATTCATTCCACCAATTTTTTTGAATATTTTAAAATTTTCTATTTACCTTGTTTCCTTCTGGTATTCCCATTATGCCCGTGCTAGTGTGCTTAATGGTGTCCCACTTTTCCATGAGGTTTCATTCATTTGGCTTCATTTTTTTCTCTCTCTGATTATTGGATGGCAAACTCTCCATCAATCTTTTATGTTTGTTGTAGTTTTCTTCTGCTACTTGAAATCTACCTTTTACACCCTCTCATAATATTTTCATTGCAGTTATTATAGTTTTCCAGTTCATAATTTCACCTGATGACTTCTCTTAATTTTTTTCTCTTTCCTGAAATTCCCTACTTGATGAGACCTAGTCATCATACCCTCCTTTTTTCCCCTTTAATCATGGTCCCCTCTGGCTCTTTGAACATATTTATAATAATTATTTTAAAGTTGTTTTATTTTTCTGCTAAGTCCAATATCCTGGCCTTCTTGCAGATAGTTTGCATTACGTTTACTTTTGTGTATGGGTAACATATGTATTGGCATGTATGGGTAACACTTTCCTGCTTCATCATTCTTATTAATTTTTTGTAATTTGAGATAATATTTTGTAGCAACTCTGGGATCCCATCCCCTTGTCCCCTTCAAAGGCTTGTTGTTGACTTGTTTATTTTGTGATTTGGCCGGAGTGTTTTATTTAAGTCTATTTTCCCTTTAGCATGAAGCCCCTCATTTTACTCCTCTGATACATGACCTTAGATATGCACAGTCATCCTGGTATAAGAGAGCTCTTTTTAACTGTCTTTTCCTCTGATATCTTTGTTGTCCTCTTCTATTAGCATCACACCCAGCAGTTAAGTTCCATTAATTGACAGCTGATTGCTCTGTTGTTTTTGACAATGCCCTGAGCATACTTTCTCAGGGAAGGGGTGTCTAATTTCTGTTGTGTCCCAATAATTCCTTTTCTGGAAGTGCCAGTATATCTCCTAATTTCAAACCATTGCAGAGTGGGGCAGAGAGTGATGCTTGAAAAAACAAGAAACTAAGGGGCACCAAGATGGACTTGAGGGAGAATGAGATCCTCAGCTCTGCCAGTGCTCCCGCGAAAAGGAGTAATTGAATCTCCCCAAATCTCAACCAGCCTGGAGTGCTCTTCTTACCCTCCTCACACACAGCAAAGGGGTCTAGATTCTTTCCCATCCCTACAAGGATTTCCCCATTTGGAATGTAAAAGAATCCAAATAAGGGTTGAATTTCTAGCTCTGGCATGGGTCCACTCTGTCATATTTCAGAAAATCCATGTCAAAGCATTTTCAAGTCGGGACAGCTCAGATTTTGGAGCTTCAGAGTCTGTGTCTCCTCTCTTTGCCCCTCCTCTGCTTGTGCTCTGTCTCTCTCTCTCTCTCTCTCTCAAAAATAAATTTAAAACTTAAAATAGAATCCTGCTGATGCTATTAGAATCAGAAAGCAAGTCTCATAACAGATATTTTAGAAAATAACAAGAAAATGGCCTCTTCATGTCCTACAGGATTTCATCATGAGGACACATATTCTCCAGGCAGGCACAAACCTAAAGCAAACATAAAGCTATAATTCAGGATGTTATTCTGTTTCTCTCTTAGCACATGCCATGTTGCAGTGCACTTATAACCACTGCTAGACTCACAGTGTGTTCTCTTCCGATTTAGATGTCTGAAGCATGAAAGTACTGACCATTTATCAGGGAAAGAAAACAAAGCATAGAGAAAGATTTAGAAAAGAATTCATAGAAGAAAATTATGGGAGAGAATAAGACCTATCCTAAACTGAACATCCATTTCCATTTGCTTGCGAATGAGGTCGTTGACAGGACATGGTACTTCCAGTGCTAAACACGGAAAGTTCTGCTCAACTAGGAAGAGACTTGGTCCTGACCCAAGTTCTGAGGACTATGCTCAGGTTCATTCAATGCATTAATAATTCTTGGCCATTATTTATATATATGTGTTGTTAGCATTTTTTTTAATCATTGGCATTTCAGCAGAAATTGGATTTACAACCCATGGAAATCAGATATATTGGGGACCCCTGTGGAATGGGGACATACCCAGCCAATAGCTCTTCCTTGTGGAACAAAGGAGCTATTTTGGAAAGAGCCCACTCTTTGGGCAGACAGTACACATGCTCCAGGGCAGGGACTCATTGATTTCAGGGGAGAGAAGATTCTACCTATCATGGAGTCTCAAATCATATTTTCTCCTGTTCAGGTTCCTTGGATGTGGGATAAAAAATGAAGGGACA
Source organism: Proteles cristata cristata (assembly GCA_017311185.1). Classification (NCBI taxonomy): domain Eukaryota; kingdom Metazoa; phylum Chordata; class Mammalia; order Carnivora; family Hyaenidae; genus Proteles; species Proteles cristata. The sequence continues at coordinate 44,769 of JAESUZ010004172.1, forward strand.
TTGAAAAATCACCTTCCCTTTATCCTCATTCCCTCAGATATGTCTTCAGATCTTTCTCAGGTGCCATTACTTCAGTCACTGACATGGAGAAGAATAGGTCACCAAGGAGGCTCATGTTGACTAGGGCAAGGTGGAGATAACCGAAAAATGTCTTACATTTCAATTCTTATATGTGATTTATCAATACAGTAGGATATATTTTGGCAGTAAAAGTAACTAAATACTAGTACATGCTACAACATGGATGCAACTTGAAAATATTACTCTGAGTGAAAGAAGTCATTCTCAAAAGATACTTTGCACTCCACTCATATGAAATGTCCAGACTAGGCAGAGCTGTGGGGACAAACTGTAGATGATTGATTGTTAGGGGCTGGGTGAATTGATGGAAAGTGGGAGATGAATGCCAATAGGTATAGAGTTTCTTTGGAGGACAATTGAAATGTGATGACGGTGATGTTTTCACAATTTGCAGTATACTAAAGGCCATTTATTAAAAATAAATGAGTTTTATGATATCTAACTATAACTCAATAAAACCATTAACATGAAAAATGGCAGGTTGGATACTAGGTTTCCAATCAGTTATGAGACAATACCAATTCTGGAAAATTGATTCCAAGCCAGGCTGCACTGGTATGTGAAATGGAGCCATTTAAAGTGAGGATTCCCTGGGAATTGCAGGAAGTGCACCTCACAGGCTCCTCCTGGTTTGAAGTTCCCACCTTTGCAGAGTTAGAAAGAGTTGATTTCCAAGACCATATCACAGAAGCAAATATGCTCTGTCATTTCCCAGATGACTTGGCAGAGTGTTTCATTTTACTGTATCTTGCAAAGAAAGAGGAACAGACAGACCTGAATTCTCAAGACCATGCTGCATGAAGTCCCTCTGAACAGGGATGGAGGGAGCCTGTGAGTACAAGGAAGGTTATGGTCTCACTTACCCATAAACTCAAACCACTGTGTAAATGTTACTACCAGCATATGAAAAGCAGTAATATTCAGCCTCATCTTCAGCCTGGAGCCCAGAATGGTCAGCAAGGCTATGTTGCCAGACTTGGAGCCAGAGAAGTGACTAGGGATCCTCAAAGGCTGCGAATTTACCACTATAAATCAGGAGTTTGGGGGATGTGCCTTTGAGCTGTTGGCACCAAGAGACATAATTATACTTCCCAGTGTCATTCCTGCTGCCAGCACAGGAGATGATGACTGTGCTTCCCAGATCCCCAGACACTGAGGGAGGCTGATTCAGGGCAGACTGGACCCAGGAACCTAAAAAAGAAGAAGAACATATTCTAGTGAGTTCAGTGCTGGGGGCCCAGGTGAGTCTCAGGAGCGGACAAAGGTTCAGCCAGATGTCTCTGTGGTCCCTTCTGTGGAGGCCTCACTTGTGTCCTGAGTGAGTGAGGAGGACCAGAGCCCAGGCCATGGCAGAGATGCCCCAAGAGCACAGCCTTCTGAGACCCCAACCCTGTGCCTGGCTCCCCAAGATCTCTCTTATCCCCTCCCCCCTGCCTCAGAGGAGGGAGGGGCTTTCATGCAAATGTGCTTCCTGTACCTGCCTCTCTTCACTGGCTTTTACTGGACCCTCTATTATACATACTTTTGTATCCCTGGGCAGGAGAGCTTAGCTGTCCTGACTTGAAAATGCTTTGACACGGATTTTCTGAAGTATGACAGAGTGGACCCATGTCAGAGCTAGAAATACAACGCTTATTTGGATTCTCTTACATTCCAACTGGGGAAATCCTGGTGGATGGGAAAGAACCTGGACCCCTTTGCTGTGTGTGAGGAGGGTAAGAAGAGCACTCCAGGCTGGTTGAGATTTGGGGAGATTCAATTACTCCTTTTCACGGGAGCACTGGCAGAGCTGAGGATCTCATTCTCCCTCAAGTCCATCTTGGTGCCCCTTAGTTTCTTGTTTTTTCAAGCATCACTCTCTGCCCCACTCTGCAATGGTTTGAAATTAGGAGATATACTGGCACTTCCAGAAAAGGAATTATTGGGACACAACAGATATTAGACACCCCTTCCCTCGTGGACCACTTAGCAGTGTTTCCAGAAGCCACTATTAGAACTGAACAACAAGGGGTGCCTGGGTGGCTTAGTTGGTTAAGCGTCCGACTTTCGCTTAGGTCATGATCTCATGGTTTGTGGGTTCGAGCCCCGCGTCAGGCTCTGTGCTGACTGCCAGCTCAGAGCGTGGAGCCTGTTTCAGTCTGTGACTCCCTCTCTCTCTGACCCTCCCCTGCTCATGCTCTCTCTCTCTCTCTCCTAGAAATAAATAAAACATTTAA
>JAESUZ010004174.1:0-12816 GCA_017311185.1 Proteles cristata cristata
ACTTTTGGGTCCACTTCTGAGTTCTCAATTCTGTTCCATTGGTCTATGTGTCTGTTTTGTGCCAATACCATACTGTCTTGATGATGACAGCTTTGTAGTAGAGGCTAAAGTCTGGGATGGTGATCCCTCCCGTTTTGGTTTTATTTTTCAGGATTACTTTGGCTATTTGGGGTCTTTTGTGGTTCCTTACAAATTTTTGGATAGTTTGTTCTAGTTTTGAGAAGTATGCTGGTGCAATTTTGATTGGAATTGCATTGAATGTGTAGAGTGCCTTAGGTAGTATTTAATGACATCTTAACTATATTTATTCTTCCTATCCATGAGCATGGAATGTTTTTCCATTTCTTTGTGTCTTCTTCCATTTCCTTCATAAGTTTTCTATAGTTTTCATCATACAGATCTCTTGTATCCTTGGTTAGGTTTATTCCAAGGTATTTTATGGTTTTTTTGTGCAATTGTGAATGGGATCAGTTTCTTGATTTCTCTTTCTGTTGCTTCATTGTTGGTGTATAAAAATGCAACCGATTTCTGTACGTTGATTTCGTACCCTGCAACTTGGCTGAATTCTTGGATCAGTTCTAGTAGGCTTCTGGTGGAGTCTATCGGGTTTCAAGAAACAATTTTTAAAATATAGTTTTTTTTTAAAAGAATTAAATCAAAAAAATAAAATAATTTAATTGAATACTTGTGTTTACATTTACATACTCTTATTTTTTAATTTTAATGTTTATTTATTTTTGAGAGAGAGAGACAGAGCACAAGCAGAGGAGGAGCAGAGAGAGACGAAGACACAGAATCTGCTTCTGAGCTGTCAGCACAAAGCCTGACGCGGGGCTCGAACCCATGAACTGTGAGATCATGACCTGACCCGAAGTCGGACCCTTAACCGTCTGAGCCACCCAGGTATTCTTGCATAGTCTTAAATATTAGTGTAAGTAATAATAATCAGGTAATTTGAAATTTCCATTTAATTTAACTTTTGGGGGGAGATTGAAAAATTCAAAGTCTTGCAGGAACTAAAATACTATGTGTGCATTTTCATTTCCTACTGTGGTAAAATCAAGGAAAAGACCTATATCATCTTTCAGCTAAAACTCACAACATAATTTATTTTATCAGAGGGTTTACCTTGACGGAGAATATTAAAAGCAACACATTAGCATTTAATTTCCGTGCATTTATTTATTTTTCCATTTTATATCTGTTTATTTGAGAGCTTGCCTGGTAAAGTCCTAGCTGATAAAGGCACATTGTGGCAAAATATCTCCTGAAGGAATAAGACAGAACTCCATCTGATAAGGAATGTACACAGGCAAGATTAGATGGCCGGGTTACTTCCTTCTTTTCTCTTTTCCTCCCCCAATTCCAAATCACAAACAGCCACTGATTTCAAAGCCTCATCTGCCCCAACCAGCCGCACTCTGGCCGAGAGGGCTTCTGTTATACTTGCTTAATTCCAAAATTGAGAAGGATTTTATAAAATGCACATTCAAATCCCGAACACGTTCTTCCCCCATAACACAAGGATTCTCAGGGACCCACACAGATCAAGAGTCCGTGATTTACGATTCTGGCAAGATTCTTGGTTAAACAAGACCAACATTCAGAAGATACTCCCCAAGGGTGAGGGTAAGAGTGGCTGGAACTGAATCAGTAGTTGATCCACACCACTGAGCTGGGCAGTGAAGGTCCTTCTGTCCTTGGAAGATTTACCCTTTGCCTGCGCTGCAGGGAAAGCTGGTCTAAAACACCAGATACTGACTCAGCAGAAAGCAACATTTCTCTCTTAGAATTCAACCTGAATTGTTTCAGATATTTCCTTAGAAAGTCATACAATAACAAACATTCAGGAGATACACTGGCTAAAGTGTCTGTGCAGGAGAAGGTAGAAGGCATCCTATCCGCAGAGCCCTTTTGGGTATAGGTTAGAAAATGCTCAAGTGTTCGAATCAGAGAACTCTAGATGCTGGCGAGGATGTGGAGAAACAGGCACCCTCCTACACTGTTGGTGGGAATGTAAACTGGTACAGCCCCTCTGGAAAACAGTGTGGAGGTTCCTAAGGAAACTAACAATAGAACTCCCCTAGGACCCAGCAATAGCACTGCTAGGAATTTACCCAATGGATACAGAAATGCTGATGCATGGGAGCACATGTACCCCAATGTTCATAGCAGCACTCTCCACAATAGCTAAAACATGGAAAGAGCCTAAGTGTCCATCAACAGATGAATGGATCAAGAAGATGTGGTTTATCTATACCATGGAATACTACATGGCAATGAGAAACAATAAATCTGGCCATGTGTAGCAACATGGATGGACCTTGAGGGTGTTATGCTGAGCGAAATAAGTCAGGCAGAGAAGGACAAATATCATATGTTTGCATGTATAGGAGGATTAGGAGGAACTTGACGGAGGAACAAGGGGGAGAAGAAGGGCGGAAATGGTGGGGGAAAGGGAGAGAGGCAAACCATGAGAAACTCTTGAATGCTGACAAAAACTGAGGACTGATGGATGTGGGGGGGGAGGGTGGATGGGCATGGAGGAGGACACTTGTGGGGATGAGCACTGAGTGTTATGTGGAAACTAATTTGACAATAAACTATTTGTAAAAAAAAATAAAATAAAATAAAAAATAAAAAACATTTTTTTTTAATGTTTATTTATTTTTGAGACAGGGAGAGATAGAGAGAGAAGCAGAGACAGGGCTCAAGTAGGGGAGGGGCAGAGAGGTGGGGAGACACAGAAACTGAAACAGGCTCCAAGCTGGGAGATGTCAGCACAGGGCCTGACATGGTACTTGATCATGACATGAGCTGAAGTTGGATGCCTAACCGACTCTGCCACCCAGGCACCCCCAGAGTTCCCTTTTTCTAAAGTAATTTGTCCCTTGTTTAATTTTCTGGAGAATATTACAAGCAAATGACAATGTATACACAAATCACTGACATTACTCTTCAGCGTCTTAGTTTTGGACTCTTCAAGGGTGTTTTGCTTCTTATTTTGATTTGATGACCCACCTCTTTCCCAAGTCAAGGGAAACAAGCTACTGGCCTGTCTGAGGGTTCCAGATCCACCTGGACAGATTTGTGATGCTCTGGGTGCTGGAAAACACCAGGGTTAACATGCAAGCATACCCCATCCCATGGCTGCATGTGGCCACCATTTGAGCTGATAGTGATAGACTGCTAAATGCTAATGAGAAATTTCAGTCACCTGTCCATCCTGGAGGAGCTACTAAATGTCTGGATGAGGGCTGGAACCCTCACTCCCCTGATTTGAACAAACTTGAGCATTTTCTTTTTTTTTTTTATTTTTCTATTTTTATTTTTTTACAAATAGTTTATTGTCAAATTAGTTTCCACATAACACCCAGTGCTCATCCCCACAAGTGTCCTCCTCCATGCCCATCCCCCTCCCCCCCCACATCCATCAGTCCTCAGTTTTTGTCAGCATTCAAGAGTCTCTCATGGTTTGCCTCTCTCCCTTTCCCCCACCATTTCCCCCTTCTTCTCCCCCTTGTTCCTCCGTCAAGTTCCTCCTAATCCTCCTATACGTGCAAACATATGATATTTGTCCTTCTCTGCCTGACTTATTTCACTCAGCATAACACACTCAAGGTCCATCCATGTTGCTACACATGGCCAGATTTCATTGTTTCTCATTGCCATGTAGTATTCCATGGTATAGATAAACCACATCTTCTTGATCCATTCATCTGTTGATGGACACTTAGGCTCTTTCCATGTTTTAGCTATTGTGGAGAGTGCTGCTATGAACATTGGGGTACATGTGTCCTATGCATCAGCATTTCTGTATCCCTTGGGTAAATTCCTAGCAGTGCTATTGCTGGGTGATAGGGGAGTTCTATTGTTAGTTTCCTTAGGAACCTCCACACTGTTTTCCAGAGGGGCTGTACCAGTTTACATTCCCACCAACAGTGTAGGAGGGTGCCCGTTTCTCCACATCCTCGCCAGCATCTAGAGTTCTCTGATTGGCTCATTTTAGCCACTCTGACTGGCGTGAGGTGGTATCTCAGTGTGGTTTTGATTTGTATTTCCCTGATGAAGAGGGATGCTGAGCATCGTTTCATGTGTCTGTTGGCCATCTGGATGTCCTCTTTGGAGAAGTGTCTGTTCATATCTTCTGCCCATTTCTTCACTGGGTTGTTTGTTTTTCGGGCATGTAGTTTGGTGAGTTCCTTATAGATTCTGGATATTAACCCTTTATCTGATATGTCATTTGCAACTATCTTTTCCCATTCCGTTGGTTGCCTATTAATTTTCTGGGTTGTTTCCTTGGCTGTGCAGAAGCTTTCAATCTTGATGAGGTCCCAACAGTTTATATTTGCTCTTGATTCCCTTGCTTTTGAGGATGTGTCAAGTAAGAAGTTGCTGCGGTGGAGGTCAAGGAGGTTGTTTCCTGCTTTCTCCTCTAGGGTGTTGATAGTTTCCTGTCTCACGTTCAGGTCCTTTATCCAAAAAAAATGTTTTTTAAAGAAAAGGGAACTCAGGAGAGAAAATGAGGGAGCTTGGGGGTTCCCAGCAGGAGATTCCAAATGAAGACTATGCTAAATTGGGGGGCCCTAGGTGTCTCTGTGGGTTAAGCATCCAACTCTCAGTTTTGGCTCAGGTCATGATCTCACAGTTTTCCTGAGTTCAAGCCCTGTGTCAGGTTCTGTGCTGCCAGTGCGGAACCTGCTTGGGATTCTCTGTCTCCTTTCTCTTTGCCCCTCCCCCAGTTTGCGCTATCTGTGTCTCTCTCAAAATAAACAAACAAACTAATTGAAAAAAGACTATGCTAAATCCTTTTGTTTTCAAAAAAATCTAAGCTGGGTGGTAGTGTCATGTGCAAGAGCAGCAAAAGGAAGTCCCATAATTCACAGACCTTGGGAGGAAGCACCTGGGTGGTGATTGCACACAGGCTTCTTGGCAGAGGGGATCAAGGGCTTCCTCATATTTATTTTATAGAGTAGTGAAATTCTCTGAAACTTGATTAGAAAGAAGTCTTAGGACTGAAGGGTTTCTTAAAATCTCTGTGACTAGTAATTTTTGGCCTGCTGTGAATTTGCATATCATTGGGCCTGATCTGCATATTTATTTTGTATTTTGTAACTCAGCAGGAACCATGAAGCTATTAAACTAAAGTTAGATTTTCCTGGGTTCCCACCCGAAAACATTTTGGAGAAAGGGTTTAGGTCTGAAAACAGGAACAGTGTTTCAATGTGTATTAACAATCGCGTTTATTTTGTAGGTTGTTTACATATATTTTGTTTGATTCTTATAAGAATGTAAAATTTACCTTTTACCCAAAGGTTTTAATACTCAGTTGAGCAGTTTCATTTTTTTCCACTGGAAGTAATTTTTTCTAGGTAAAAAAAAAAAATTCAAAGATTCATCCTTTTGAAGACTAATTTCTTTAATCTATTTAAATGTATTAACATAAATTACAGAGTGCGATTTACAGCTTAAGTCTTCTTGTAAACATGGTGTTCTGCGATTTGGATGGTTCTCTTTTATTTTTCTCTCAGCCTGGAGGGCCTTTCATAAAAGGCGAGCACATTTAAAGTACTGGATGTATGGCTTGATTTCTTAATTTTTCCCCTTGGGAGACACTGAATCCCTTTATCTTAGATTTATATAAGTGCTCAGTATCTCTTAAAACCAACACAAATAAGAAATTCATTGAGGTTGAGAGACAGTATGGAAGTTATTTTCTACAGAGCAGGCCTAATTAATTCAAAAGTCCCTTTGATATCAGACTCATTTGGTGTCACCCATAGTATGCCCAGACCAATCCTTCAGAAACAAACTGAAATATCTATTGGGGTTCCAATATCTTGAATTCCCCACTCCTGATCCTTTACTTTATACCAACTAAACATAATTCATCTGGGCTTTACACGGGGGAGAAAATCTCTCACTCAAACAACCGAAGAAAATTTCAAATTATTAGGCAATCTAAAGATTAACCAGCAGCAGTTTTTTCGCCTAAGGAGAAGAAACCGTCCATACATTCATAAAAACACAGCTGTCTTGAGCTTCCCTGAACCACCACACACATATTTATCCTCTAGGGGGCGGTAATTCCCTGTTTCTGGGGGGAAAACAACGCTGTCTAGTTCCGAATTTTGCCACTTGGAGCCTCTAGGGAAAATTCACTAAGCTAGGGCCTTAATTTGAACAGAAGGAAAACACTCCAGGTTCGAATTGGATAAAATTCTAACCTAGAAACTAGAAACATTCATTCTAGGAGACAGAAGCACAAGAGCTCTTCCATCTGCTCTGACTGCAGGCAGACTCATAAAATAAGACTCTACCTGTATTGTCTGGATTCATACCAGTGAACATCTGGCAAAAGCCACAAAACAGTAATCCACAGTAATAGGAAACAGAAACTGCCTTGTTCACTTCCCAATGCTCTATAGACGTTCTTAGTCAGTTGCAACTTAATGTGCTTGTTTCTGATCAGTTAGAAACAGATCTCAGAGACAGGCAGATACCCCAACAAGACTCCAATGGATTGTCATTGCCTGGGTTCCCTCTGTATACAGAGCCTGGGACAAGGACTTACTCGGAAGGGTTTATCTGGGAGGTGGTGCAGGCGTGAGGAACCAGTAGGGTGACCAGTTCTCCCTGTTCACTGGGGACTGAAGGGCTCCCCAAGGTGTGAGACTTTCAGTACTAAAATTGGGGAAGTCCCAAGCAAACTGGAATGAGTCGGTCCCTAAAGGAACTGGAGAGCTAGCCCCAGAGGAGGGAAATCCAGTGCAAGTCTGAGCTGATGCATTGGTTTGATCTCATAGGACCTCATGGGGTGCATCTCAGAATTGGGGAGCATTTATCCACAGGTTCTCATTCCGTAGGAGATGAGCATTGCCAATTGGGGTGCTTATTTCTTGCACATTCAGGGCTCATGTGCGTGAATGAGTGCCAGTGAGTTCCCACAGGTGCTTCTCACTGTGGCTTCAGAGAAGCTGAGGGCAGAAAGCACAGAAACACAATGCAGCTGAGGCCCAGTGCTGTGGAGTCACGCCTACACAGATCTGGTCACAGCAGCAGTGAGTGGCTGGAGCAAAACTGGCCTGATGGTGTGAGGTGGGGCAAAGAAGGGTCCAAACCACTAAGGTTAATTCTGCTTCCTCCCTTCCTCAGTTGACCCATATTTGAGCTCCACGTGAGGTCACCAACCTCTGCTGTTAGCTTCACTTCAGTTTATTAATTTAAATGAGATAAGACTCTCAAATTCTTTGTTTAAATAAGTAATTCTCCAGAGTGGTTTTATTTTTCTCTTATGCAGATTGAGGAAGGTGCCAGGCCAATGATCCCCTCCTGGCAAAGAAAAGAGGAAAATTCACAGGTATTTGTACCTCCCAAAAAACCAAGGTAATTTAAATGTCATCACCAGTGTAAAATATTATTTTTTTAAGTTTTATTAATTTATTTTGAAAGAGAGAGAACATGAGTGGGGGAGGCGGAAAGGGAGAGAGAGAGAATCTCAAGCAGGCTCCGCACTGCTGGGCTCCATGCAGGGCTCGAACTCACAAACCCTTGAGATCATGACCTGAGCCAAAACCAAGAACCAAGCCAAAACCAGGCACCCCCAGTGTAAAACATTATTAAGACAACTGTGTATGGGGCACCTGGGTAGCTCAGTCAGTTGAACATCTGACTCTTGATTTGGCTTCAGGTCATAATACAATTTTGAGTTCAAGCCCCATATCAAGCTCTGTGCTGACAGCCTGCTTGGAATTCTGTCTCTCTCCCTCTCTCTCTGCCCCTCCCCTGCTTGCACTCTCTCTCTCTCAAAATAAAAATAAATAAACAGCAAAAAAAAAATAAGACCACTGTGTTGAGGGAAACCTGGGGGGCTCAGTCAGTTGAGCATCACCTCTTCATTTCTGTTCAAGTCATAATCCCAGAGTTGTGGGATCCAGCCCTGCATTGATCTGTGTTGAACTTGCTGAGTGTGCTGAGTGTGGAGTATGCTTAAGATTCTCTCTCTCTCTCTCTCTCTCTGTGGAAAAATGGAAACCCTCTTGCACTGTTGGTAAAAATGCAAACTGCTGCAGCCACTCTGGAAAACAGTGTGGAGTTTCCTCAAAAAATTAAAAATAGAGTTAACCTACGATCTAGCAATAACACTACTAGGAATTTATCCACAGGATACAGGAGTGCTGATTCATAGGAGCACATGTACCCCAATGTTTATAGCAGTGCTATCAACAATAGCCAAATCATGGAAAGAGCCGAAATGTTCATCAACTGATGAATGGGTAAAGAAGATGTGGGATGGATATATATATACATATTGCTACTCAGCAATGAAAAAGAATGAAATCTTGCTATTTGCAACAACATGACTGGAAATGGAGGGTATTATGCTAAGTGAAATAGTCAGAGAAAGACAGATATCATGTTTTCAATAATATGTGGAATTTGAGAAACTTAACAGAAGACCATGGGGAAAGGGAAGAAAAAAATAGTTACAGAGAGGGAGGAAAACCATAGAGACTCTTAAATACAGAAAACAGGGGCACCTGAGTGGCTCAGTCAGTTGGGCAACCGACTTCAGCTCAGGTCATGGTCTCATGGTTTGTGGGTTCAAGCCCCCCATTTGGGCTCTGTACTGGCAGCTCAGAGCCTGGAGCCTGCTTCAGATTCTGTGTCTGCCTCTCTCTCTGCCCCTCCCCTGCTCATGCTCTGTCTCTCAAAAATGAATAAAGTTTTAAAAAATTTTTAAAAATACAGAGAACAAACAGGATTGTTGGAGGTGGAGGGGGGTGGGGAAAATGGGTGATGGGCATTGAGAGGTCACTTGCTGGGATGAGCACTGGGTGTTGTATGTAAGCGATGGATCACTGGAATCTACGCCTGAAGCCAAGAGTACACTTATGTTAGCTAACTTCACAATAAATTATATATTAAAAAATTAAATTAAAATAAAAAGATTCTCTTTCTCTCTCTCCTTCTGGCCGTCTCCCCCACTCACACTCTCTCTGTAAAATAAAAAAATAAAAGTCAATCAATTTGTTAAAAATTAAAGAAAACTAAAAAATTATCTTATTTTATTTTTTTGAGAGAGAGAGAGGGCACAAGTGAGTGAGGCACAAGGAGAGCAAGGTTTCGGGGGGAAGAGAGAGAGAAGAGGGACTCACCTGAAGCAGGGCTCATGTTTACCCAATGTGGGGCTTGTGCTCACCTGATATAGGACTCGAACTCACAAACTGTGAAATCATGACCTGAGCTGAAGTCAGATGCCTAAGGACTGAATCACCCAGGTGCCCCTAAAAAAATTTCATCACCATAATAATAATAAGGACAACAGTGTTGAGAAGGTGGGACTGGTGTGTTGAATTGAGAATATGCAGATTATAACACAAGGCACCTACACGGTCAGCAGGTAGCTCCCTCGGTATACAAGCTCCCACTTTGGGGAAGTGAAACCAGGGCAGTGTCATTTAGCTCAAAGGTGCAGTGTCAATACATCCACACAAAGGGCCATCCCCTGTCCCAGGTCAGGTTCCAGTGGAGATGGAGAGCAGAGTAGCAAGCACTTACTATCTATCAGGTGGTTGGGGCAGAGGTCACTTAGCTCTACATGGTTATTTTTTTTAAATTTTTTATTATTTTTTAAAATGTTTATTTATTTATTTTGACAGAGAGAGCATGAGCTGGAAAGCAGTAGAAAGAGAGAGAGGGAGAGAGAATCTCAAGCAGGCTCCATGATGTCAGCACAGAGCCCGACACAGGGCTCGATCCTACGAACTGTGAGGTCATGACCTGAGCCAACATCAAAAGTCAGATGCTTAACCGACTGAGCCACCCAGGTGCTCCTCTACATGCTTATTTTAGATGGTGTCCTGGGGAAAGCAAAGCAGGAACTTATGGTGGGAATGTTAAACTTAAGTCCTTATTTAAACGTCCACACTCTGGGTGTGAACAGGGTTATCATGCTATAAAATGGCTGGGCATCAACTCAGAAAAACAAAAGTTGCTTTTCTCATCAATAGCCAATCAACATCACAGACTTTAGAGGTTAAAACATACTGCCACAAGACAGTGGCACTCTCTGAAGCCTAGATGTCTTACAAAACTTTTCAGAAATTATACTGGCAATGATGATTGATCTATTTATAAAATTTTCATAGTTCTTTTAAACTTCTTATTACAGAAAATTCTCAGAATCTCCTTGTACCATCAGTAGCCATCAGACGTTAGCCATTCTTTTTCCACGTCCCTCCGTTAAGAACATATGAAACAACAGAAAAATTAATTACATGATCTTAAACAAATAAAAGCACTATTTGTCTCAGATAACATAAAGTCTGGACATAGGCAGTCCAAGCTGTAAAACTACATGATGTCTTCAAAAATTGGGTTCCTTCTACTGTTTTGGTCTTCCATCTTTAGAATGTAGTTGCGAGCCATCTTGCATCTGGTAGGCCTTCCAGAAATCACATCCTTATTGTGGGAAAGAAGAATGAGGAAGGCTGAAAGGGACTCAAGGACATTCCAACCACCTCGGGTTTCCTTGGGAAACCTTGCCCAGAAGCTCCACTCAGCAACTTTCACTTATATGCCATTGGGTGGGACAAGTCACATGGTCTCTACTTGCTACAAGGGAGTGTGGGAGGTAAGCAGTTTGAGCCGGGGACACAGCCACCCTGAACTAGATCAGGGTCCTGTAGTCAGGAAGAAGAGGCCGTGGCCCTTTTGCCAAAGATTTTCAATCTGCTTCCAAAGCCTTCTCTCTTTTGACCACCCAGGTTATTACCTTTTTTTTTTTTTTTTTTAACAAGTATTTACTTGATAATCCCTCCTACCAGCCCACGGCCAGGTCCTAGGGCTCTAAAGAGAATTAAAAAGTAGTGTTGTTCTTGAAGAGGTCCCAGTCTGCTCTATAGCAAGAAGTCAATACACAATACCTAAACTTAATAAAGGTAGAGTCACACAAACACATTGCTTAAAGATATAGAAGAACCCCCTGAAAGATATAAAACCAGAAATGGCTCAAAAGGATAGGCTCTAGAGACCAGACTTGTACTGACAGGTACAGAGCTGAAGATTGTTGATACCATTATAAGCTCTTCTGTATTGCTTGCTTTTTAAAAAAATTATGTGCCTATGTAACTTTGATAAAACATAAAAAATAATACTGAGGGGCTCCTGGGTGGTTCAGTCAGTTAAGCGTTCTACTTCGGCTCAGGTCATGATCTCATGGTCTGTGGGTTCCAGCCCTGCGTCGGGCTCTGTGCTCACAGCTCAGAGCCTGGAGTCTGTCTTCAGATTCTGTATCTCCCTCTCTCTCTGACCCTCCCCTGCTCACGCTGTCTGTCTTTCTCTCTCAGAAATAAAACATGAAAAAAATTTAAAAGATAATAATTCTGAAAAATAATACTGCAGTAAGCATCTTTGTGCATAAAGAATGGTTGCCATTTTTCATTATGTTTTCATGATGTATTCTTAGAATTTCTGTGTCCAAGATCGCAGATAAAATTTGTTTCCAGAAAGTGCTCAGAGTTGCTGAAGAGTTTAACAGGGTGATGTACGTAAACGACCAAACATAGAGCAGGCACTCAGTACACATTAGTTAGGAACAAGTAAATCACCCAATGGTTGGTCTGGATTCCAACTCCTTCCCAACAGCTGCCACAAAGAAGAAGTACAGCTCTTTTGATGATATTCCTCTGGGTTTTTTGTTAATACAAATAGTATCGCAGTAAGAAGTCTTGTGCCAACGTTAATTCGGGTTTTTGTCAGTCTATATTTGGGATAGTTTCCTAGAAATGGGTAAATGCATATGTCATTTTGCTAAATGTTGCCGTGTTCCCTCCATAGGGGTCATGCCATTTTGTACCCTCCCTAGTGATGTGTGAGTGAGCCTTTCTCTCAAAGCCTCCCAAGGAAATTGTTATCCAACTGTGGGGTTTATATTCATCTGCTGGGTGAGAAATAATCTTTCAGTGTAGTTCGAATTTGCGTATCTAACTGATACTTGTCATCTCCCCCTGCCACTGCGATTCTAAATTTCCCTTGCCCTCAGCCAGTTCTTCAGCTCTTCAGCTCTTCATTCCTGAGGGATCTGAGTTCTTGATGGTCTTGACTTTGGTAGGCCACGGATGCCTCAGTTGCTGATGCAGTGTTACTGCTGAGCACAGAAGCAACAAGATGCATCCTAGGGAATCCCCTGAGCTCCAGACATTCTCCTTTCTGGCCCACTAAGTGTCAGCAACTCTGCCTTTTCATGAAAATCAGAGTTGATTATACCCTGCCACCAATGTAAATCCATTTTCGCCTTCTGAACCACTGGCGTGGGATTCAAAAGTGACCAGGTGACAGTTAATAACTTCAGGTTCAAGGAACTCTCCTGTGTCTCTTGGTGGAAGAGCTCCTCCCTGGAAACCAGGACTTCTTTCCAGCAGAGCCTAAAGTTGTAGGAATCCAAAGTGAAACTTGTACAAGTGGGTCACTGAAAATAATGGTAAGAGGGGCCTCTCCTCCTTCTACCCTTTAGTTCCTGGACCTCTGTATTCCAACCGATGGAAACAGAGTACCACATAACAGCCATTAGTTCCATACATATTTCATATCCTCCAGGACAGCACCCAACCCAGCAAGGTAGCATCCCCAGGCCCACTGTGAAAAGTAAGGGAGATGATGCATTTTCAGAAATGACATGGGGCGCCTGGGTGACTCAGTCGGTTAGGCATCCAACTTCGGCTCAGGTCATGATCTCACGGTTCATGGGTTCGAGTAATACGTCGGGCTCTGTGCTGATGGCTAACTCAGAGCCTGGAGCCTGCTTCATATTCT
>JAESUZ010004175.1:0-106194 GCA_017311185.1 Proteles cristata cristata
TAAAGAAAATGGGGAGAATGATGTGTTTTTTCTCTTGCTTTTGGAAATAAGCAGAAGAAAGCTTTCAGAAGCATAATTAAAGGGTATACCTATTATGTGCTTAGTAAGGAACACTGGGGCATAGTCCTTAACCTTAAGAAGTTCACAATTTAGCAAAAGACTAAACATTAAACATCTAACGCAGTGAGTTGTACAATAAAAAGCAGCAAATGAACGAGCAAGCTTACCATGTAACGTGTAAGCTCAGGTGACTCAGAGCAAAGGGCAGCCATCCCTCACAGGGTGAAGCAGTCCTTCAAAAGGAAACAGGGATTGGCTTTGTAAAAGAAAAAGAAGTTTTGGATAATTTGGATAATTTGGGGGGTCCTTATCTGTCTTGTTAACCATTGTCTCTAATACCTAGAACTGAGCTAATACAAAAGCCACCAGCTACCAGCTACTTAATGTGAGTTAGAATGAACTAAAATGAAATAAAAATACGGATTTCCTCAGCCACATTAGCCAAGTGTCCTGTGTGACTAGTGACGGGGAAGACACTGAACACTTCTACCGCTACTGAAAGTTCTGCTGGACAGTGCTGATTCCGAATAGTGACCGGCACGTAGGAAGTGCTCAGTCAGTAATTAATAAACAAGGTTAAATAAATGAAGGTTGCTGAACCTGCCTCTTAGAGCCTCTGTTTTCTCATCTTACAGATGAAGGAAACAACAATGAAAAGATTGTGAGGATCAAGTGAGATAATGAAGTGAAATTACTTCGTGTGCTAGGAGAACAGCACTAATGTGAATTCTTGTAATTCAAGCTTCCTGGAACTGTGGGTACAAATGGGATTATGTAAATAGGAAGGACTCAGATTTCACTGGCACTTGTCCTTGCCTACCTAACACACGTGGGTTCTCTCATGAGGCCCCTCCTGATGTCTCAGAGCCCCTCGCTGGCCGTTCCTGCCAGTGACCACTAGCTTGACGATATTGACAACTGACACGGATCTGTCTCCTGAAGTATTCAGATTCACAATTAAAGAAAAAAATCTACAGGTCAAACAACGACAATCACAAATTTTTGAGTTGGATTCACCCAACGTCAGAGTGTTTTGACCCCCTTCCCCCGCCCTCGTCCCCAGAAGCCGACAGGGACCCAGAGCAATGTTTGATTCTCCGGTCTTCTGGAAGGCAACTGGCTTCGCCTCACCCGGGCCTCCGCAGCTCTGTGCAGTGAAGGGTGTCCGGGGCCTGTGCCACGGCCTCCCTCCTTCCCCACAACTTCTTGGGGAACAAGAGACACCTGTTAACTCATTGCTTCGGATTCTCGTCTTGGCTTCATTTCCGGGTGTGCTGATTTGTGAGTGTAATGACGCTCAGCTGCCTGTACCCGGCCCTGACTGTCCTGAAGAGGGGAGGCAGCCTAGACCCCAGTTCAAGGTCTCCATCATGTGTACAAGGTCTTGACACTTTGACCTGGCCTTTTCTGTCCATCTCTGCTTCCTCTAGACTGGAGGCCTGGGGCTGTCGCAGGACCTCCCTTTTCCTTCCTGCACTTCATGATCAAGGAGGTTTGCACCTGTCTCTATCGCAAAGTTGATCCTTAGGCTCTGAGGTTTTATCATCTGAAGTATCTTAGTTTTCCACCACTGACAGGAGCTCTTGGGTTGTTTTAGAATACAGAAGAGATGATCCAGATGTTTACTTTTTATTTCTTACTTAGACTTCTTAGATTTTGACAGTTTGCTTTCCTTTAAAAACTACATCAAAATTTTAAATACTTAAAATTTTTTTTTACTGTTCATTTATTTTTGAAACAGAGAGAGACAGAGTGTGAGTGGGAGAGGGCCAAGAAAGAGGGAGACACAGAATCAAAGCAGGCTCCATCCAGGCTCTGAGGTGTCGGCACAGAGCATGACGTGGGGCTCGAACCGAAAGATCATGACCTGAGCTGAAGTTGGATGCTTAACCGACTGAGCCACTCAGGCACTCCAAAATTTAAACACTTTAAGGGACTTTAAAAATTTACTAAGTTACTGAAATACTTTCACAGTATTTTAAAACTGCATTTACACATTTACTGTGGGTTTTTTTTCTGTGTATTTCAATTGTCTGACTTCCTAAAAATTTCCCAAATGCTAAATAATTCTTTTTTTTTAATGTTTTTTTTTTTTTTAATTTATTTCTAGGAGAGAGAGAGACAGCATGAGCAGGGAGGGTCAGAGAGAGAGGGAGATACAGACTCTGAAATAGGCTCCAGGCTCTGAGCTGGCAGTCAGCACAGAGGCCGACGCGGGGCTCGAACCCACGAACCGCGAGATCATGACCCAAGCGAAAGTCGGACGCTCAACCGACTAAGCCACCCAGGCGCCCCTAAATAATTCTTATAAGTATAATAAATAATACTTACAAATGATACTAAAGTGATTCTAGAGTTTTCTCTAGAACATCTAGAGATGTTCCAAAGCTATGCAAAATATTAGGAAGATTTCATCTTCAAAATTATCTAAATCAGTTTCTCAGTTACATTTTTTAATTTTTAATTTTTAAAATGCTTATGTATTTTGAGAAAGAGAAAGAGAGAGTGTGAGCAGGGAGGAGCAGAGAGGGAGGGAGACACAGAATCCAAAGCAGGCTCCAGGCTCTGAGCTGTCAGCACAGAGCCCGCTGCGGGGCTGGAACTAAAGAACTGTGAGATCATGACCTAGGCCGAATTCAGACACTCAGGCCACCCAGGCGCCCCTCAGTTGCATATTTTTAATAGCAATTGCAAGGTTGTTCCTGAGACCGAATCATTCAAACATTAATCATTACCATGTATGCACAGATCCTTTCTTAGCACAAAAACATAAATACTATGGTCTTTATCTCTTAAGCCTTAGGTACTTCTTTAATTTTTTTTTAATGTTTTATTTATTTCTAGGAGAGAGAGAGAGAGACAGCGTGAGCAGGGGAGGGTCAGAGAGAGAGGGAGTCACAGACTCTGAAACAGGCTCCAGGCTCTGAGGTGGCAGTCAGCACAGAGCCCGACGCGGGGCTCGAACCCACGAACTGCGAGATCATGACCTAAGCGAAAGTTGGACGCTTAACCGACTAAGACACCCAGGCGCCCCTAGATACTTCTTTAAAAGAGATAATCCAATTCATTTTTTTCTTTCACTTTTATTTTGAGGTAAAATTAACATACAACTTTAAGTTGTGATGTAATACGATGATATGTATGTGCAATGTACAATGTAGTGATTTTTGATATGGTATTTGTATATATTGTGAAATAATGACCACAATATGAGTAGTTAATATCAATCACCACACAAACTTATGTTTCTTTTGTGTGACTCTGAATGTGTCCTGTTAGTCACTGTCAAATAGGCAACTCAGTATTATCAACTATAGTCCACAGGCTCTAAGTCATTTTATCCACATGACTTATTTTATAACTGGATATTTGTGCCTTTTGACACAATTCACACAATTTTTATCTGCTGCCAAGCCCCCACCTCTGGGAACCATCAATCTGTTGGAGAAAAAATATGGAATGGTTCATGAATTTATGTGTCGCCCTTGGGCTGACAGCAGAGAGACTGATGTGGGCTCAAACTTATGAACTGTGAGATCATGACCTGAGCAAAAGTCAGAAGCTCAACTGACTGAGTCATCCGGGCGCCCCTATGTTTTGAACGTTTGAACAATATTATGTTCCTAAAATAAACCCCACTTAGTTAAAACTTGATGTTTTAACAGTTGGTATATTATTTAATCTTTAATGTTTGGGAGAATTTGCCCTTGAAAACATCTGAGCCTGCAGTTTTCTTTCGGGGAGAGTTTAAACTCCAAATTAAATATCTCTGATTGAGAGAGGCCTTTCAGGCTATATATTCTTGAGTGAGGCTCGGTTGTTGGTTTCCCTCAAGGCTTTAGGAAATTTGTGCATTTCATAAATATGTCCTACTTATTGACATGAAATTGTTCATAAATTTATCACCCTTTTATTTTCTGTAGGATCTATAATGTTCTTGCTTTCATTCCTGATGCTGGCAATTTGTGTATTTCTTGCTCTTTCTGTCCAAACTGGCTAAGAATTGATCAGTTTTATGAATTTTTTTTAATGTTTTATTTATTTCTAGGAGAGAGAGAGAGAGAGAGAGACAGCATGAGCAGGGGAGGGTCAGAGAGAGAGGGAGTCACAGACTGAAACAGGCTCCAGGCTCTGAGCTGGCAGTCAGCACAGAGCCCGATGCGGGGCTCGAACCCACGAACCGCGAGATCATGACCTAAGCGAAAGTCGGACTCTTAACCGACTAAGCCACCCAGGCGCCCCAGTTTTATGAATATTTTTTAAAGAATCTGCTTTGGGACTTATTAGTTTTCTCTATGACCAATGTCCTCTATCGTTATTCAGTTTTCTAACTCATCTATTTCTAGGATTCTCCTTCTTTTGTAATGTTTGTTTATTTTTGAGAGAGGGAGCGAGACAGAGCATGAAAATGGGAGGGGCAGAGAGAGAGGGAGACACAGAATCCGAAGCAGGCTCCAGGCTCTGAGCTCTCAGCACATAGCCCGACGCGGGGCTCAAAACCACAAACCGTGAGATCATGACCTGAGCCAAAACCAAGAGTCAGACTCTTGACCAACTGAGCCACCCAGGCACCCCTTCACTTGTATTTCTATATAACATATATCTAGACTGGGATTTGCTAAGCCAAAGTACATACCTTCCAAATTTTGATGTGTCAAGACCTATGAAGGGTCTGAGATTTTCACCTTATTGCAAACTAAGAAGTTAACTTGCCAGTTTTGTGGAAGCTGACAGAAGACACGAGACTCACAGATTAGAGACACAAGACCTTACTACCCACAGGGAAAGCAATAGCCAGAGTGTGAGCATATTTGCACCAGTTCTTGGGGCCCCAGTTCCAACAGGGCCACGTGGAGGGCCAGATGACGCCAGCATTTGCAAGGGGCCAGGGGACCAGCACTTTTTTAGCACAGAGCCAACACTGTAGTAAGCAGCAAACAAGCCAGTCCCCTTCCACACCAGAAGCGAGCAGTTACAGGGTACTCACTCTGCAAGAGCCTTGACCTACCAGCGGCCTGCGAGCATGGCTGCAGAAAGCGCTCGGCACCGGAGGCGGAGAAGCCTTGCAGTCTGTTCCGCTCAGCGCTCAGCAAGGGCGTGCAGGAGCGCTCAGGGCTCATGGCGGACAGCCCTCCCGACGGCACTTCTGTCCAGAAAGCCTGTGCCCATATAAGCCTGACTTCACCTGCGTGTTAAAGAGGTGTATGTCTGAAATACTTCATCGCCGATATGGATGCTTTATCAATCTTTGTAACTTCAGACAACCGATGGGCTAAAAAATGAGTTCCCTTTTTTGTGTTACTTCTCACATACCTTCTCGTGGGTTGAGCACCTTGTTTCAAATGTTTATTGGTACTTGTTAGATTATTCTTGAAAGCCTGCTCCTCCTTCCAGGTTCTGACTGGGGGGCGCGGGGGGAGCTCCGTTTGTGGTCAGTGTTGCACGCGTTTTCCGCTTTCTGATCGTCTTGAACGGGCATTTCCCCCCAGCCTGTGCTGTGTGGACACGAGCTGTCTGGCGCGTGCGGCGATCGTTCCCGGGATCCGAAGAGCCGCGTGTCCCGCACTGCGACAGCTCCTTTCGGTCCTACGTGAACAGGCTCTGCGTCTTGAAGGAGGAAACGCGGTGTAAACAGCCCCCACTCCCGCGGTGGCACGAAACACGTCTTCCACGTTCACGGAGTAATGATGCATTCGGAGCTTCCCTTTCCTCAAGCCTCTGGGTCCCAATTCTCATCTGCAGACAAAGGCAGCGAGGATCTTTCTAGAAACGAACTGAGTGTAAACTCAGCAATAACCACTCTCAGCATAAATGCTTGAGCTGGTATGTACTGAACAGGCGCTAATATTTTCTAGTAGGAAATTCTAGCAGTTTCTTTGGGGGGTGCTTTAGCGGTCAAGCCTGTGCAGCTTGGCGGTGCCCGCTCCCACGTACACTGACTTTGGGGTGCACATTGGGAACTAAGGCATGAGAAAACGAGTGCCCGGAGGCCGGAGGGTGGGTCTTCACGCCTTGGCGCCGGCGTTCGGCTCCGGCCGGTCCTCCCGCGGCCCAGCCCCGCCTGCGCCCCGAGCGCGGGCCGCAGCCCGGGCGTCCGGCGCAGGTTCCGCCGGCCGCGAGCACCCAATGGGGGCCGAGGCGACGGGCCCGCCCCCCGGCCCTCCCGCAGCCTATCCGGGCCCGCGCGCCCGCCCCCGGCTCCAGCACCCAGCCAATGGGCGCGAGCCCCGCCCCGCCCGGCGCGGGGATCTGGCGCGGCGCGCGGCGTCCGGCGCCCGGTCGCCCGCCGCTCTTCGCACTTGCGTCGCGGCTCCGGGGCAGCCGGGCGTCGAGCCATGGCGTCCCAGGCGGCAGGCGTGGTGGTGATCGTTGGCAGGTAACCGGCCCGACGCGCCGCCCCCGAGGCTCCCCGCTCGCCCCGCTCGCCGTCAGCCTCCCGAGCTGCAGGCGGCGTGGCGGGAGCGCAGCCTGCAGCCCTCGAGGGCGCAGGGCGGCCCTGCACGCCGATGCCAGGCCGGGGCGCCGGTGGCGGCGCGGCCTTGCCGGCTGGGGCCGTTTGTTTCACTTAGGGCTGATTTGCCGGCGAGGTTCGGGAAGCCGACGGCGCAGGCGGCCGCGGGAGTGCCGTGTGTGGAGCCGGTTGGACGATGCCGGGCCCCAGCGCAGATAGCCGCGCTGGAGACGCAGAAGTGCGGTCCGGGAAGGCTCTCCCCGCTGTCGTCCCAACTCTTCCGCCTTGTGGACGGGAAAACAGATTAGGCAGTTTGTGGGACACCCCGCGGAGAGGGTCCTTGCCCACCCTGGACAGGCTGCCTGCGGGGCGAGGGGACGCGCGTGGTTTGTCCCCGGGGTGTCTCGGCGGGGCAGCAGGTGTTTGGGGAACGGCCGGTTCAGTCCCGGTGCCTGATGAGTGCGGATTAGGCCAAAGGGTGTGTCGGTTTAAAAGCCTAACTTCATCCAAATTTTTGTGTCCCACCCGCTCTTTAAAAACTCCTGCTATTTGCATTAAAAACACAAGCATGTACGTGTACCTTTGCAATGATAGGGCATCATAACAGCCTACCGACGTGCTAATACTTGCTCTGTGTAGTTAGAAGCGCCTTTGGGGGCGTGACTGTGTCTGTTTATGCCCCTGAGGTGTGGGCAGACCTTGACCCTCTCCCTCGCGGAGGATTCCAGTGTCAGCGTTTTCCCTTTACAACCGGGTGAAAGAAGGAATCGCGGTGCTGTTTGTCAGCTTCCTCTCGCTCACAACAGTGGAGTTGACAGCCTTGGACCTTCACAGGCACGTGCATGTGTGTGGTGCCCCGAGGGCATATGAAAATGTGTTTTGAGAGTGTCCTTTGTACTGGATACGGTGACTAGGCTTGCTTTGCACATTAAGGGCCGGAGCTGTGCGGACCTCACTCCGTGCTTTGCAGTGTCCCCCAGGCACCTAATACCTGTTACCTGAGGCTTGGGGTCGATTGTTCTCCCGTGTGCCTCTGGCCCTGGTGCGAGGCAGCTCAGTTTCTCAAGAAGGAGCTGCGATTGGCCAGTCCGTTTAGTTCTGATTTCCTTGAGGGAGTTTGACAAGGAATTACATAGAGTTGGCAAACTTTGATGACCACAGGAATTAGCACAGCACAGGACAGGAAGCCCTTCCTGGGGCGCCTGGGGGGCGCAGTCGGTTGAGTGTCGACTTCGGCTCAGGTCATGATCTCAGGTTCGTGGGTTCGAACCCCACGTGGGCTCTGTGCTGACAGCTCGGAGCCTGGAGCCTGTTTCGGATTCTGTGTCTGTTTCTCTCTGCCCCTCCCCTGCTCACGCTGTCTCTCTCTCTCAGAAATAAAACATTAAAAAAAAAAAAAAAGAAAACCCTTCCTGTCTGTCCCTACACCGTCAGCACCTCAAAAAACACTCACCTCTGCTTCTAGAGTAGTGCTGCTTTCCTTCCCTTCATTCGTCTAGTGTTCCCTCCCATCCCTCCCCTCCTCACTGCTCCTCTCCCTTCCTCCTCCTTCTCCCCCCCCCTTTCCTAGCACCCTGGGTGATGCCAGGGAACGTCCATTTACAAAATGGGGCTGGGAGTGTAAGTTAATTCGCTAAAACCTGGTTGTTTCATTCTTGGACTTCAGTTGACCAAAACATACATATTTCAGTTTCAGGGACATATGGGACCATTGTTTTTCCATCTTTTCGTAGTAATTACTAGACTCCTTAAAAGTAGCTGCTAGGAATTTAGTCCCTATTTAATTCTTTTCCATTGATTTTTTTTCCATAAAGGCCACTGTTCACAGCTTTCCTACAAGCATCCGGGGCGAGTCCCTTCAGAATGGTGGGCTTGAGCCAACAGGACTGTGCTTTGGAAGAATCAACAAAGAGAAAGAAAAAGCCTCTTGGATCTAGGGCTGTGGGAACATAAAGAGAGGGGAAGTATGGTAATGGCAACTTTACAAAATGGGAGTAAAAGTGGGTGTCCTGAAGACATTCGAGTGGTGTTCTCCAGCGATTGTACCTGTGAGCCCCAGAAGTCTGCAGAGGAGTTTACCTTTATGTAGTACCGTGTTTCTAAATAACTGAAATGTGACTTCTGAATTCGTATACATACCGCAATGTGTTTACCCAAATGTTAGGCCTTGAGCTTGTTTTAAAACAGGAACCAGTCTAGGGGAGAAGGTCAATATCACGTCCTTGGTGCCTCTTTTCACCGAGCCTTCTTCTTCGGGACTGAGCTCGGGCCCATCTCCTTCAGGGAAAGTTCAGCTTCCGCGACCCTCCCCTCTGGGTAGAAACTATCCTCAGCAGCTGTGTGTCCGTCCTGCCTGGTCCTAGTAGACAGGTGTTCGAGCTTCTATAACAGAGATTGCTTTTTTTTTCCTTTTTACTGCTCTGCAGCTTCAGTGGCTTGCTAGGATGCTAGGCTGTTGGGTTTTTTCCTTTTTTTTTTTTAAATTGAGGTAAAATTGGTATATGCCATCATAAAGATTTTGAGTGTACAACATTGTAATTTGATATTTGTATACACTACAGGGTGATCACCACCACAGATGTAGTTATCATCCATCATCCTTCCCTCAATTTTCCCCTTGGAAACCCCTTCCCCTCTGGTAACTACTAGTCTGTTCTCTGTATCTGTGAGTTCAGATTAGTTGAGTTTGTTTTTCAGATTCCACATAAAAGTGAAATCATATGGTATTTGTCTTTGACTTACTTCACTTACTGTAATACCTTCAAGGTCCTTCCCTTTTTGTTTCGTTTTAGTGTTTATTATTGAGAGGGAGGGAGGAAGGGAGAGACAGAGTGCAAGTGGGGGAGGGGCAGAGAGAGAGGAGACACAGAATCTGAAGCAGGCTCCAGGCTCCAAGCTGTCAGCACAGAGCCCAACGCGAGGCTCGAACCCATGAGATGTGAGATCATGACCTGAGTCCAAGTTGGACGATCAACCGACTGAGCCCCCCAAGGCGCCCCACAAGATACTCCTTTTTTTAAGGCTGAGTAGTATTCCATGGCGCACGCACGTGTGTGTGTGTGTACGCCATGTCTTCTTTATCGTCCATTCCTAGGTGGACACTTAGGTTGTTTTCGTATCTTGGCCATTGTAAGTGGTGCTTCTGTGAACGTAGAGGTGTGTTTATCCTCTCAAATTAGTGTGTGTGTATTCTTTGGTAAATAACCAAAAATGAAGTTGCTGCGTTGCATGGTGTTTCTATTTTTAATTTTTTGAGTAATCTCCGCGCAGTTTTCCATGGTGGCTCTTCCAGTTTCCGTTCTCATCAGTAGTACACACAGGTTTCCTTCACAGGCTCGCCAACACGCCATGCTGCTTATGTTTTTGGTTTTAGCCACTTTGACAGGTGTGAGGTGTTATCTCATTGTGGTTTTACTTTGCATTTCCCTGATTGTGATGTTGAACTTCTCACATGTCTGTTGGCCATTTGTATGTTTTCTTTGGGAAAATTTATATTTAGATCCTCTGGGTTGTTTTTCGTTATTGAGTTGCAGTTCCTTATACGTATTTTGGATATTAACCCGTTTTTGGCTATGTCATTTGCGTATATCTTCTTGCTTTTACTTTTTCATGATGGTTTCCTTCACTGTGCAGACACTTTTTAGTTTCATGTGGTCCCCTTTGTTTATTTTTGCTTTTGTTTCCCTTGCCTTTGGTATTAGATCCAAAAAAATATTGCTAAGACATATGTTAGGGAGCTTACCGTCTACGTTTTCTTCTAGGAGTTTCATAGTTTCAGGTCTTAAATTCATGTCTTTAATTCATTTTGTCAGTTTTATGGCTGTTTTTGTACTTCCTTTCTGTTCTTTTACTCTCTTCCCTTGTAGTTTAGTGATTTTCCTTAGTGTTCTGTTTAGATTCCTTTCTCATTGTCTTTGTGTGTCTCCTGTAGATTTTTACCTGTGGTTAATTTGAGGTTCTCTCTATATAATAGTGTACTTTAAGTTTATAGAATCTTAAATTTGAATGCATTCTAAAAACTGTACGTTTTAGCCCTTCATATGTTCTGTTTTTAATGTCATATTTTACATATTTTAATTTTATTTATTCCTTAGTAATTATTATAGTTATATTTCATTGTACCACCTTTGTGTTTTAATCTTCATATCAGTTTTATAAACAGTTAATCTGCTATATTTACTATATACTTGCATTTGCCAGTGGGATTTTTTTTTTCCCTATGTTTTCTTACTGCTTTTTAGACCCTTTTAAGCTTAAAGAAATCCCTTGAACATTTCTTGTAAGGCTGGTTTACTGATGACAAACTTCATTAGTTTTTGCTTGTCTGGAGAATTCTCTTCTTTCTTTCTTTCAAGTTTATTTATTTGAGAGGGGGGAGGAGGGGCAGAGTGAGAGGGAGAGAGAGAATCACTTCAGGGCTTGACCTCACAAACTGTGAAATCATGACCTGAGCCAAAACCAAGAGTTGGATGCTTAACCAACTGAGCTATCCAGGCACCCCTCTCCTTTAATTCTGAATCATAACCTTGCCAGGTAAAATATTTTTGGCTGGAAGTTTTTTTTCCTTTCAGTATTTTAAATATATCTTGCCACTCCCTTCTGGCCTGCAAACTTTTCTGCTGAAAAATCAGGTCCTAGTCTTATGGGGCTTTCTGTGTATGTAACAAGTTGTTTTCTTCTTGTGCTTTTTAATATTCTTTATCTTTAATTTCTGGCATCTTAATTATAGTGTATCTTGGTGTTCTTTGGGTTCATCTTTTTTATACATTTTTAAAATGTTTATTTTTGAGAGAGAGAGAGTGTGCTAGACAGTGCGAGCAGGGGAGGGGAATAGAGAGAGGGAAGCACGGAATCTGAAGCAGGCTCCAGGCTCTGAGCTGTCAGCACAGAGCCTGATATGGGTATCGAACTCATGAGTGGTGAGATCGTGACCTGAACCGAAGTTGGACACTTAACTGACTGAACCCCCAGGGTCCCTGCCTTTGGGTTTATCTTATTTGGAACTTGTTTTTCTTTTTCTGGAGTAGGCTGTCTGTTTCCTTCCCCGGATTACAGAAGTTTTCAGACATTTCTTCAAATAAGTTTTCTCCCCGTTTCTCTCTTCTCCTTCTGGGACTCTTATAATGTGGATGTTATTCCAATTGATATTTGTCCCATAGATCAACAGCTATCTTTGCTTTTTAAAAGTTTTTCTTTTTGCTGCTCTGAATGAGCGAGGTCCACTGCCCTGTCTTCCGGGTTGCTGGTCCTTTCTTATGCTTCATCTAGTCAGCTGTTGAACCCCTCTAGTGTATTTTTCAGTTCATCAACTTACGTTCTTCAGTTCTGTGAATTCTGTGTGGAACATTTTAATGTTTTCTGTCTCTTTGTTGAAGTTTTCACTATGTTCATGCATTCTCTTGAGTTCAGTGAACACCTTTATGACCACTACTTTGGACTCTTTATCAGGTAGATTAGTTATTTTTATTTCATTAAGGTCTTTTTCTGAGTTTTTTTTTCATGTGCTTTCATTTGGAATGTATTTCTCTGTTTCCTTATATTGCTTGATTTTGTGTGTTTGTTTCTTTGTATTTGGTGGAACAGCTACCTCTCCCAGTCTTGAAAGGTTTGCCTTTCAAGTTTTCCCGGTACTATTTGCTGAAGAGACTGTCTTTATTCCATTGGGTATTCTTTCCTGCTTTGTCAGAGATTAGTTGGCCAAATCTCTCAAAATATAAATAAATGAACAAAAGTAAAAGTTTAAAAAAGTATCTAGTATGGATTTTTTTCAAAACTAAGTGCCATTAATGATAAAATTAGAATCGGACCGATTTTATTGCTTTTCTCCCCTGTTGCTTTGCTGCTATGTAACAGAATAAATGTTCACCTGTGGTAGGTGTTTGAAGTACTAATTCAGATTTATGAGTTTAGAAGATTTAAAGCCTATCAGAATAGACAGAATGGTAGGGACCCATTATATGGTCCTCCGGTGTCTAGGAGTTCAGAAAAAGTTAGTAGGATGTCCCCGGCTGTAAGGGCAGAAGCTAATTGCATTCTGTCCAAGGTAAAGTGTACTGGGAACAAGAAGGCTGATAGAACTTTCCTTCTGGGGCCATGCAGTCTGATCTCCGCACCATCCAGTCACCTGCTCTGCAAATCCCCCCTGCCTGCACCTGCTCGCTTCCCCTCTCCTTTGCTGCTTTTTCTTGCACATGGCTGCCAACCCCCGTGTTCTGATCAGTGCCTGTTACTGACTTATAGTTTCCACATTTTAGGTCCAGTTTTCAGGAGAGGAAATCAGGTTAGGTGCTCTGTGCAGGCGAAGCTACTGATAGCATAGGGTGCTCCTAAGCCAGTTGATTGGCTGCTTTGGGTCAGATGCCCACGTCATGTCCAATCCTGGATGACTGAGTATGTGTGAGGGAGAAGGGATTCCAGTGGGTTCCCAGGAGTTGACTTTCTGCTCTTGGGGTTTCCTTTGGAGGACAGTGGGCAGTAGAGGCCATGAAACTGTTATAATAATAGAAGTCAGCTTTGTCTTTAATACTTATTGTACAGAATATAACTAATTTCTCCTTAAATTTTTATGAAAATTCTCAAATAAAAAAAATAGAAATTATGAAAAAAAGAATTCCCTGATATGGGGCACCTGGGTGGCTCAGTTGGCTAAGCGTCTGACTTCCACTTAGGTTATGACCTCACGGTTTGTAGTTTGAGCCCTGCGTTGGGCCCTGTGCTGACAGCTCAGAGCCTGGTGCCTGTTTCAGATTCTGTGTCTCCCTCTCTCTCTGATCCTCCCCTGCTCACGCTCGCTCTTTCTCAGAAAAAAGTAAAATAAAAAAAAGGAATACCCTGATAACTACTTTTCTATTCAACAATTATTTTAAAATTTGCTATATTCGCTTTATCTGTATAGAATTTATTTAACCAATGCTGACTATTAGTTACATTTTACTTTTTTGCTAATATAAATTCTGCTGTAAATGGGTGTTTGTGTGTTGACTATATTAACGTAACCTAAGATAAATTCTGGAAGTAAAATTCCCAAGTCAGATATTAGAAATACTTAACTAAAAATTTTTTTAATGTTTTTTATTTTTGAGAGCGAGCGAGCATGAGCAGGGCAGGGGCAGAGAGAGACAGGGAGACACAGACTCTGAAGCAGCTCCAGGCTCTGAGCTGTCAGCACGGAGCCAGATGTGGGGCTTGAACTCCTGTACCATGAGATCATTGACGTGAGTTGAAGTCAGACACCTAACTGACAGAGCCACCCCAGTGCCCCTAGATGTACTTAGTTTTGATACAGGCTGTGAGACTTCCTCCAGATGCTTTGTACTGGCTTTACTCCCCTCAGTAAAATGATTGCCCATTTCTCCATAACTTCACCAATACTAAGTACGTTGGTTTTTTAAATCTTTGCCATTCTGGTATATATTGTATTTGCTATTGTGGGAGAGAAGTAGTAGAATATATTTTCAAGTTAGCTTGTAAACATACTTTATATAGCTTTTCCCCCTCTTGTGTTTGAGGTGTTCATCTTTTACTGCTGGATTTATAGGAATTTTTGTATATTTGTTTGTTATAAATATTGCTGCTTTTGGGACATTTGTTTTATGTTGATTTTTTTTTGTCATAAAGTTATTAAGATCAGTTAACATTTATTTGGCAGTCAGTATTCAAACATGAGGACCATGGGGTAAAAATGTCTTTTTTTTAAAGTTTATTTATTTTGAGGCAGTGTGCAAGCAGGGTAGGGACAGAGAGAGAGAGAGAGAAAGGAGAGAGAGAGAACCCCAAGTCTCCAAGTCTTCAACCGTGAGATCATGACCTGAGCCGAAATCAAGAGTTGGACGCCACCCAGGTGCCCTGTAGAAACGGTTTTGATAGAAAGGTTGAAAACGACTCAGTGCTCTGGAGTGAATGCTTCTAGGTGATTGTGGCTGCGTCGGTGGGGGTGGAACCGGCTACCAAGCAGCTACCAAGACAAATGACTGAGTTATGACCCCAGGCGATTGTTTAAGCCACTGCTGCCCGTTAGAGACACAGCGTGAGCCACACGCAAGCCACATATGTAATTACATTTTTTAGTAGTTACATTGAGAAAAAGGTGAAATTAATTTCCATGTTTTATGTAACATATTTTTCCAAGTGCTGTTATTTCAACAAGCAATTGATACAGAATATTGCTAGTGAAGGAGCTTACATTCTTCTTGGGGAGGCGTAGGCGTTAAAGTCCAATGTCTTTTACACTTGCAGTGCAGCTCGCTGTCCCCCACCCCCACCCCCACGTGCCGCACTAGCCCCGCCACGCCGGCCGGTGCGGTTTCAGCAACCACGGAACCTTTGTGAATCAGGACAGCCCATCCTGCGAAGGCCCCTTCTCCCCCCTTAGGCCTCACCTCGCCCCGCCGCTGATTTGACAGACACTCACGCTCACTTGGAGCAGGCGAGTCAGTTGTGGGAGGAGGTTCACTTAATGAGTGAATGTATTGTGTTCTCCTTTGCGCAAAGTCCTTTCTGTGAGAGCAGCTCGAGAACTTGGGGCTTTTATAAAAAGAGCAGCTGGCACCTGTCATCCTTCTGGTTTCGTGTGGCCGTCGCGCTCACCCATGCCGCCGCTCCAGCTGCCGGTCTTCTGTGCCCGCCCTCCAGCCTCCTCCTGGGCTGGTGGGCGCGGGGTGTGGGGGACTCAGCCCATCGCGGGCTCTGCTGCCGAGGCTGCTTCGGGCCCGAGGGGCGCGGCGTCTGGCCCGCGTGTGGGCCAAGGCTTTTCCTGGATGAGTCATCTGGGAGGCTTCTGGTAGGTTCTTAAACCACAAAGTGGGAAGAAAGAGAGTTCTCTTGCTGAGAAATATTTTCATGAATTATGTCGGACACGCAACAAAGTGCCGAAGTGCTGCTGTCACACTTGGATGGTCACCGCAGAGCGGACACACGGTACAGCCTGCTGGGAAAGTGTCCTTTCTGGAGCTAGGCCACAAGAAGGCCTCCTGCGTGGTTCCGCACATCCCCGTGTGTGTCACACGTTATGGTACCGGCAGTGGGAGGGAAAATGTTTAAAGCCGGGGCCTGAGCCATTGCGATGATCCGCCTGAATGTTATGGCCTTTTAACTGACTGCCTTGCATCTGTGTGTGTGTGTGTGTGTGTGTGTGTGTGTGTGTGTGTGTGTGTGTGTGTGTGTGTGTATGTAGAAGAGAAAGAAGTTTTCATGCAGGGACAGTTTCTTCCAAACCCTGGCTTGCGGTGTATAGTCTAGGTCAACAGCTCCATAATAGAACTTTCTGCAAAGAGGGAATGTGTATGCTCTTGCTGCCCCGGTTGGTGTGGCCACTTTCACATGTGGCTCCTGAAAACTTGGGATGTGTCTGGGACTGTTGGGCCAAGTGATTTTTAAATTTTATTTAATTACAATTAATTTAAATAGCATGCGGCTGGACATATTAGACTGTGTGGGTCTTGAGCATTGAGGGCTTAGTAAAAATGTATGTATACATAATATATAAATTTTACATTAATTATAAAAGGTTTTAATATTGCAGAAGAATATGGAGTCAAATCTGTAACAATTCTGCACCCTTTCCAGAAGTTGGGTAGAGGTCCTTTTAGTTGTTTTCACTGTGGTTTGTCAACAGATGGCTTTGCATAAGACACCTTGTAACAAGATAGTAGCCCCTCTCAGCTACCTTTGTGTGTATTAAGGGCTTAGCTCAAGGGAGCCTCCTGTGAGGCTTTGAAGCTGGGGAGCACTTGTGCGGCATTAGCAGGATTTTCGGGTCAATAGGAGGCAAGCCAAGCTCTTCCCTTCAATTGCTTGGGCCCAAGCCTGACGGGGGGTAAGGGGCGGCGGCTGTCGCTCTGTGGGGGCTTCCTGTACTGAATGATCGATTAGCTGGATTGGGGGGGCAGGGGGAGACCCAGTGGGATCATAGGAGCCCATTCCTTGACTGCTGTCCTCGCCCCGCTCCCCCAGAGCAGCGTGCAGTCACTACAGTGACACAGCACCACGTCGGGACAAGCGTGTCCTACTACGTGTTCCGACTACTTGTGAGCCAATAATTTAGCGCGTGGCTCCTTCCTGAATGCGGGCGGCGGACGTGAGACTCACGGGGCGGAGACCGCACCTTCTCCCTCGCAGCACAGCAGCGGCTCCCCCACCCTGAGTCCCGTGGGGGTGATGTGGGGGTTCCAGGTAGGCAGGTACCTGCCGACTCGGTGTGCTTGTTCCAGTGCGGGGGCGCCGAGCCTGGGGAGTGCGCGCTCCAGTGCAGGGGTGCTGCGCTCCAGTGCAGGGGCACTGAACCCGGGGAGAGCCTGCGTTCCAGTGCGGGAACACCAGGCTCAGGGAAGCCGCTATTTATTTTTATTTTTATTTATTTATTTTTTATTTCTAAAAGAGAGAGAGAGAGCGTGAGCAGGGGAGGGTCAGAGAGAGAGGGAGTCACAGACTGAAACAGGCTCCAGGCTCTGAGCTGGCAGTCAGCACAGAGCCCGATGCGGGGCTCGAACCCACGAACCGCGAGATCATGACCTGAGGGAAAGTCGGACGCTTAACCGACTGAGCCACCCAGGCGCCCCGGGAAGCCGCTATTTTTATAGTAAGGGGTAAGCAAGCTTGCTCTTTGTCTTTGAGGGATGTATTTTCTCTTCCCTTGAGGTTGTTGCTCTCTGCATAGGAACTCTGAGAACTGGTCGGGTGAGGAGCAGCCAGGGCCTCACGTTCTTGGCACACGCAGCAAGGCCTGTGAGTGCTCATAGAGAGGCACCCTGGTCGCACGCCAGGCCCTGTCCACACCGCCCCCCCCTTTGGGCCCTCTAAACTGGGGAACGTGTTGCTGCTGATATATGAGTCACATTTTATTATTATTTTTTAAATGTTTTATTTATTTCTGAGAGAGAGGGAGAGACAGTGTGAGCAGGGGAGGGGCAGAGAGCGAGGGAGACACAGAATCTGAAGCAGCTCCAGGCTCTGAGCTGTCAGCACAGAGCCCGACGCGGGGCTCGAACCCACGAACTGGAAGACCACGATCTGAGCTGAAGTCTGACGCTTAACCAACTGAGCCACCCAGCGCCCCCTGGATCACATTTTTAAAAGCTTCTAATTTAGAGGAAATTTAGAGAATGTTGATTTGTCTTTGAACCGTTATAAAGAGTACAAATTGTAAGGACAGTTCGTAGATGAGATGCAACTTGCTTTTGATATTCTAAGTGGTATTGGAAAATCTCAAGATTGGAAGAAAAATGGAGCATATCCCAGCCACCTATCCAATATTTGATGGCAAGTGATTCCTACCTTTGTTCAGATACCTCAGTTCCAAGGCTTTCCCACCTGCTTGGTCCCTGGGGCTGCCTTTTCCTGAGTAACATTAAGATCAGGATGAACCAAGCAGTGGAAATAGGTACAGCAGCCTCAGCCTGCAGTGCTGGGGTGCCTGCAGGAGATCACACTCTACGCACGTGGGCACGCTTATTCCAGCCTAACAGCGTCCCCACTTGACCGCGTTTCTCTTTCCAGTAACTGCCACATTTTTCTTTAAGCCTCAGTAAAATTGTCTATATTCTGTCTCTGGTTCCTTTGTTCCTATCCATATTCTTTCTATTATGGAAAAGTTTCAAATCATACTAAAGTTGGGAGAATAGTACAGTGAAAACTTAGGTCCCCTTCTGCCCCAGTGTCAACAAGTGCTAACAAAGGGCTAATCTAGCTTCATTTATATTCCCTTCTGTGGATTAATTTGAAACACATTCCAGACATTGTATCCTTTCACCTACAGCTGAAGTCAGACGCTTAACAAACTGAGCCACCAGGCGCCCTCAGTATGTTCTTATTCAAGCTACCAGAACCTTTTACAACGGAAGCCAGGGCATGCCGTTCCTCTAAAACCTTCTATTATCCTGCTCATCTCACTTGGAATCAAAGCCAAAATTTCTCTCCACGGGTTCTGAGCGCCTCCCGCCCTCTGATCGCCTCCCCCCTTCCCTCTCCCTCCAGACTCGCCAGCTTGTTGATGTGGACCCTGCAGACACGTTCAGTTCTCTCTGCCCAGATCGCCCTTCTCCCAGCGGCCTTTGCCGCGGGTCCCCTCACCCCCTCAGCTCTTTGCCAAAATGTCCCCTTCCTAGTGAGACAGCCCCCGAGGTGCTTTTAGGACCTCCGTGCCCACAGTGCCCGCCGCCCTCCCGGCTGCGGCCCTGCCCCTGCCTCCCCTGGCGCTGCCTGCCTGTGTGCTCCCTCTCCGCCCACGGGGAGCCCGGGCAGGAAGTTTCGTTTGGTCACTGCTGTGTCCCCCGTGCCCAGGACTGCCCGGCACACAGTAGGCGCTCGGAACATTTCTTCAGTGAATGACTGTGGCCTTCGTAGTAACCCCATAGGAAGAGGCTACTGGCCGTTACATGGTATTTGTCACTAGATGATGAGGGTGTTTTGTTGTTTTTTTCTCCCCCTCCCCCTCCTCCCTCCTCCCTCCTCCTCCCCCTCCCCCCTCCCTCCTCTTCCCCTCCCTCCCCCATCCTCCTCCCCGCCCTCCCCCTCCTCTACAACTAACATGCATTAAGCCCCTATGATTAAGCCCCTATGATGTTCCAGGAACACAAGTAGTTTCTGGTGCATAGAGCTTAGGCTGTTGAACAAGCAAACAAAAATAAATTCACACTGCTGATAAGCATTGCTTTCTTTTCACTTCATGTATGATAGTCACTATGTTTTTATTCATGTGCTTAGATGTCCACAATCCGTGATCTTACAGGTCACAAAAAGCAAACGACACATGCATGTTACCTCACCAGACCTAGAAACGAATGTAGAAGCAGTTGTCATTCACTTCCCCTCCAGAGTCTTCCACACGTTTGCACGCGTACACGGACGGAATGGTTGCCGGGGGTGGGGGGTGAGCCCAGCGTTGGTCCAAAGGCAAGGCTGTCGAGAAAATGGACCGTGGGAGAGGCAGGGTGACCTTTGGAGATGAGTCCCCAGAAGAACAAAGGACAGGTGGCGAAGCTTGGAGAGAGACCACAGAAGCTGAGGTCACGATGCCGTCCGTGCATTTCCTTCTAGACCAGTGAGAAGGTGCCTCTGTGCAGGTGAGGAAGCTTTGCCCACACCCAGAAGCCGCCTCTTGCAGGACGAGTTAGTGTTTATTTAAACAATTTTAAAAACTGTGGTGAGATGCACAGGAAATTTGCCGCCTTGTTCATCGAAAGAGTGTGGTCCAGTGGTGTTAAGCACTTTTACGTCGCGCCCCAATCTCTGGAACTTTTTCCTCTTGCAAAGCCGAACCTGTGTCCTTAAGTAACAAGGGCCTGACCCCCCCTTGCCCCAGCCCCTGGCACCCACCATTCTCTGCCTCTCTGGACTTGACTCCTCTTAAGTACCTCATACAAGTACGGACTTAACTTCATTTTGCATAACGTCCTCAAGGTTGATTCATGCTGTAACGTGTTCAGAATTTCCTTTCTTTTAAATCTGAATAATGCAGTCAATTAAACAAATGCAGTCATTTAAACAAAAATGTAAGCTGCTGAACACAGAAAGCTGTTCTTGCCATCTGGTGTGGGACTACTCAGCAGGCTGGGCGATTTCTCGCTCGCCCTGTCCCTGTGGAGCCTTACCAGACTGGATCTGATGGCCCCCAGGTCCCTGGGGAGGGGGGTACTGGTAGCCCCTTTTGGATCGGTCAGCTTGGAATGTAGTGAAAGCGCCCTGGGATTTGGAATTGAAGACAGGTGTAAGTGGGTTGTGTTGCCTATTATGAACGACCTTCCTGCAGGTCACCTCCTCTGGAGAAATCCCTTGATAATCGGAGCCATAGGCGTGTCGTGAGGGGGCATGTTTTCCTTCCTCTCACCGCTAGCTAGGACCGCGGCAGTGGCCAAGAGGGAAGAACTCTGATTGTGCTTCCGGGTAACCACCTACATTCCACCAGACGTGGTAGCATTTCCTCTTTGCCCTCCCACTCACCCGGATTTAGAGCTTGCTAAGGATTATTGCTTTACATCTGTGTGGCAAGAGTTGGTTTTCAAAACATTTTCACATACGTTCTTTTTTTAAATGTTTATGTATTAAAAATTTTTTTAATGTTTTCATTTATTTCTGAGAGAGAGAGAGACAGCGTGAGCAGGGAAGGGTCAGAGAGAGAGGGAGTCACAGACTGAAACAGGCTCCAGGCTCTGAGCTGGCAGTCAGCACAGAGCCCGACGCGGGGCTCGAACCCACGAACCGTGAGATCATGGCCTGAGCTGAAGTCGGACGCTTAACCGACTAAGCCACCCAGGCGCCCCACATTCATTTTTCTTTAATGTTTCTTCTATTTTTGAGAGAGAGCGAGCGAGCGTGAGTGGGGGAGGGGCTGAGAGCAAGAGGAACAGAGGATCTGAAGCGGGATCCGCGCTGACAGCAGCTTGGCAGCCGTGAGACCGTGGCCTGAGCCGGAGCTGGGCTCGCAGCGGCCGGAGCCACCCAGGCGGCCCTCAGGTTTTAATGGCAGTTTTGTTGAGATGTAGTTCATCTGGCACACAGTTCACCCTTTGAGCGTATTTACAGGCTCGTACAGCTGTCACTCCAGTCAATTTTAGACTGTCGTCATCATCCCAGAGGAAACCCCGCCCCCCCGGCTGTCACCCTGCTCCTCACCCCCAGCCCCGGGCAGCCACAGGCCTACTTTGCGTCTGTAGATTTGCCAGTTCCTAGAAGTGGCCTCACGTGGGTCTTTCTGACTGACGTCTGTCAGCGAGCATTTCTGTGAGGTTCCGCGTGGCGTGTGTCAGTGCTTCGCTCCTTCTTAGGGCCGGTGGCTCTGCTGTGCCGGACGCCCTTTTTATTTGCCGAGTCAGTAGTTATTGGACTTCTGGGTCATTCCCATTTAGCCGCTATGAGGAATGCTCATATAAACATTTATGTCCAAAGTGGTTTTTTTTGATATCTGGTTCATTTCTGTTGTGTGCATACCTAGGGGTGGGATTGCTGTTCTAAATATTCCTTGTGCTAAAAAAATTTGGCTTTATTTTTTTAGATTTAGAGAAAAATTGTGGAGATAGGACAGGAAGTTCCTATAAACTCCCTCCCTCAGTTTCCCCATTGTTAACATTTTATATTAGTGCAGTACATTTATTATAATTACTGAACTAACATTGATACGTTCTTGTTTAAAATATCCATACTTTATTCAGATTTCCTTAGGTTTTACTTAATGTACAGGATCCCACCCAGGACACCAAGTTATATTTACTTGTCGTTTCTCTTTTGGCTCCTCTCGACTGTGAGTTCCCCAGGTTTTCTTGGTTCTCAGTCACTGTGACAGTGAGGAGCGGTGCCAGTCGGCTGGCTTGGAGTCCCTTCCTACGCTGGGATTTGTGTGATGCTTTTCTCACACTTGGCCAGGCGGTGATGGGTGCCCTTCTCGTTCCTGTATCCGGGGTGCGTCCTGTAAGGTTCTTTATCATTGTTGATGTTGATCTTGACTCGTCTGGCGTGGAGCATTCGCCAGTTTCCCCGCTGTAAAGTCACTCTAAACTTACCCTTCTCGTCACTGTGCTCTTTTGAAGGAAGTCACCGCACAGCCGACGCTTCAGGGGTGGCGAGTTTTAGGGGAGTTCTGTTACTACATAAATTATCGGGCACCACTTCTGCGAGGGAGATTGGGCTCATCTCCTGTTTATTCAAACATTTATTGATATCAGTGTGGACTCATGGATCCTTAGTTTATACTTTGTGTGTTAGTCCAGTGTTACTTCGCATTTTCGCTCCGCTTGTCCCAGCTTTGGCCCCGTAGAGCTCCTTCCCTGGGCTCCGGCCTTCCTTTGACATGTTCCATCAAGATAGGCTTTTATCATTTTCTTAATATGTTTATATTTTATTAGCATTTGCATACTTTCTGGCACTGCCAGTTACACAGGCTCATCTTGTGTGTCTCCTGGCTAAGTCCTAGAATCAGCCATTTCCCCAAAGGGCCCTGGTTCCTTTTTTTTTTAATTTATTTTTTAAAATTTACATCCAAGTTGGGGTGCCTGGGTGGCTTAGTCGGTTAAGCGTCTGACTTTCGCTTAGGTCACGATCTCACGGTTCGTGGGTTCGAGCCCCGCGTCGGGCTCTGTGCTGACTGCCAGCTCAGAGCCTGGAGCCTGTTTCAGAGTCTGTGTCTCCCTCTCTCTCTGACCCTCCCCTGCTCACGCTGTCTGTCTGTCTCTCTCTCTCTCTCCTAGAAATAAATAAAACATTAAAAAAAAATAAACCAGTAGGTTTAAAAAAAATACATCCAAGTTACTTAGCATATGGTGCAACAGTGATTTCAGGAGTAGATTCCTTACTGCCCCTCACCGTGGAGCCCATCCCCCCACAACCCCTCCAGCAACCCTCTGTTTGTTTTTCATATTTAGGAGCCTCTTATGTTTTGTTCCCCTCCCTGTTTTTGTATTCTTTTTGCTTCCCTTCCCTTATGTTCATCTGTTCTGTGTCTTAAAGTCCTCATATGAGCGAAGTCATGTGGTATTTGTCTTTCTCTGACTAATTCGCTCAGCATGATGCCCTCTAGTTCCATCCACGTAGTTGCAAATGGCAAGATTTCATGCTTTTTGATTGCTGAGTAATAGTCCATCGTGTACGTGTATGTGTATATATCACATCTTCTTTATCCATTCGTCCATCGATGGACATTTGAGCCCTGGTTCCTTTTATTGGAGAATGATATTAGAAACCAAGATTTAGGCTTTAGATATGCTCCTTACATTTATTTTTTAACCTTTTGAACAACTCCATGTGAGTTTTCCATGTCTTTCTTATCTTTCCCTTTTCTGGTAAGCCTGAAACAGCGTGGGCAGAATACTACTGGTTAAGATTCAAGAGTTAGGCTGTTGGGTTTGTAGCCCCAGCACTTATAGCCTGTATAATGTTAACCCCTCCATGCCTCAGTTTTCCCATATATAAAATGGAAATAATAATAGCACCTGCCTTGTGGAGTTGTGGTAAAGATGAACACAGGAAAGACATGTGAAATGTTGGATGTCGTCTGGCACCAAATATGCTCCAATGCTGGTGGTGGTAGCAGTTAGTATTTTCCCATCTTCCTCAAATAAACAATGTCTCTGTTCTTCACATTAAGTGACTTGCCTAAAACAGTGGTCAAATGGAGGTTCACATCAGGGCCTTTCCCCTCATGACACACTACCACCTCACTATTGTAATTTGTTTTTAATGTTTACTTATTTTTGAGTGACACAGAGAGAGACAGAGGGTGAGCAGGGGAGGGGCAGAGAGAGAGGGAGACACAGAATCTGAAGCAGGTTCCTGGCTCTGAGCTGTCTGCACAGAGCCCGATGAGGGTGTCAAACCCACAAACTGCAAGATCATGACCTGAGCCGAAGTTGGACGCTTAAGCGACTGAGCCACACAGGGGCCCCGCACTATTGTAATTTTCTGTTTCAGTGTGTGAACTTTAACTGCCTGACATCTGGCAGTGTGCCAGGCATATTAATGCCGACGGTGAAGTTGAGAATTCAGGGGCTCCTATGCAGAGAGATAACATTTTAAATAAATACAGCTATAAAAATGTGTAACTATTCTTCTTAAGTATTTTATTTTTATTTAAAAAATTTTGATGTTTATTTAAAAACACACACAGAGCCCGATGTGGGGCTTGAACCCATGAACTGTAAGATTATGACTTGAGCCGAAGTCAGACACTTAACCCACTGAGCCACCCTGGCGCTCCTATTCTTAGTATTTAAAAAAAATTTTTTATAGTTTATTTATTTTTGAGATAGGGACAGAACATGAGTAGGGGAGGGGCAGAGAGAGAGGGAGACAGAATCTGAAGCAGGTTCCAAGTTGGCTGTCAGCACAGAGCCCCATGCGGGGCTCGAACCCACAAACCATGAGATCATGACCTGAGCCGAAGTCAGACGCTTAACCCACTGAGCCACCCTGGCGCCCCTATTCTTAGTATTTTAGAATAGGGTGCTGTATAATTTTAAAAATTTCATTCTGGGTTCTGGGTTAGGAACGAGAACGTGTTCCACTAAGCTAACTGGAAGCCTTTCTTCTTTTCTTTCTCGTTAGCGGACTCATTGGGCGAAGCTGGGCTATGTTGTTTGCCAGCGGAGGCTTCAGGGTGAGACTCTATGACGTTGAACAGCAACAGGTAACGAGCGCCTTGGAAAACATCAGGTAAGGTAGCCGGCCCCGCCTGGGAGGGACTGATGGCTCTTCTGCCCTCAGGGGGTCTTGCTTATCATGTTCTCCGGGCCGTGAATACGTGTGCTTTACTCCTCCGCGCCGTGCGCCATGCACCATGCGCCATGGCGGTTCCAGTGCTCTGCGCTGGTAACGGCCGGGCCTGCAGAGGTGGAGGCGGAACGTAAGGCCGCAGAAGGAGCTCAGGTGTGAGGAAGGGACCCGGGACCGTGAAGACGCGCGAGGAGTGGAGGCGCCGAACAGGCGTCTGAGGCTTCCGTCACACGGCTGGACGACTGGGCCCCCCGGTGGTCCCTCTGCACAGACAGAGCTGGCGCTTGGCCTGTGGTAGCCTGAGCGGCGTGGGCCTTCCACGTTAGGGGCAGGAGGGCCTGAGGTTTGGTTTGACCTATTGACCCAACGATGCCCGGGCTCCATGAACTGTGACAACTAGAAGAGTTGAAGGCCTCAGAGTAGGCGAACTTATGTGTGCTCAGTGCTGGGAGGGGGCGGGGCGCGGAGGGGGGCTGAAGTTTGGGAGTAACCACAGGCGGCACAATAAAATAGGAACCAAAGGAAAAAGGCCAAGAATGACGGAGGTCAAAGATGGAAACTCCAAACTAATGGAATGTTCTGGAAGATGAAAGGGCCCTAATTCATGACCTCTTCGCCTGAGATGACCATCGCGGAATGCAGTTTTGACCATCTCACACATGGTGTCGCTTGGACAGGTGTTATCCTTCTTGGGGGGATGTCCATGAACTTAAAGCTGTATTTTGTGTGACAAAACTATGCTCACTTTACAGTTTATTTGAAAACACATATATGGTGTGATGTCAGGCTATAGACACGAAGAAGTTGTACACTTTAGTCCAATTGTGTAACGCACGAAGAGCCTAAAATCCAGAGAAGTCAAGTTGCTTCTTACATGTACAGCCAATGCTAGGAGGAAACATCAATCTGAAAAGCAAACAAACAGGGGCACCTGGACGGCTCAGGCTGTGGAGCATGTGACTTTTGACCTCAGGGCTGTGAGCTCAAGCCCCACATTGGATGTAGAGATTACTAAAAAATAAAACCTTAAAAAAAAAAGATACAGAACCCAATAAAGTGAAGGAACCACTCTAAAACTAGACACATATGCTCCTAACACTTTGTTCTTTGCTCTTATATGAGAAGGAAGAGGAATTAGCATAAATACCTACTATGTTCCAGGCATGTGCTATCCACTTGGGATACATAGGTGAGGAAGAGGGATAAGTCCTATCTGCCATGGAGTTTATAGTCTGGTAATCTTACCATATAAATTCTCCTAGCCCATGAGGCAGATATTAGTGCCAATATTTTATGAGAAAACTAGGTCTCTGAATGGTCAGGAACTTGCTCAAAGACACAGGAAGATCAAAGAGCCTGGCTCTGGGTTCATGTGACACGTTAGGGGTGGGTCTCAGCATCCTTAGCCCCCATCTGTACTATTTGTTGTATAGAGATTCTACAAATGTTACTTTTAACATAATATTTAATATACATAAAGGAATAGATGGTTTAGCAAGATGTGCACTCATGAAACTACCGACTTGAGATCTAGAACGTCAGCACCCTCTATGCCTTTTGAAACCGGTCCCCTGGCTCCCCCACCAGAAGTCACAAATACCGTTTCTGTTGTATTTACTGTTACCCTGCCTTAAAAAAGTTTTATCATTTATCATGTATCTCTAAATAATATGTGGTTTAGTTTGTTTTTGTGCTTCATAAAAATATCTTTGAGATTCATGCATGTTGTTATTGCTTGTTAGCAGTGCGTACATACTTAATCCACTGTGACTCTGCTGTGACTCGCATTTGATATCCTCCTGATGGACACTAGGCTGTTTCCAGTTGGGGGCTGCTGTAACCAGTGCCGCTGACGTCCTGGCATGTGCGCCTGCTGCGTCCCCTCGTGCGGAGGTGCAAGAGCGTGTGGGCGCGTCCCTGAGAGCAGACTGCTGGCTCTGTTTTTCCTCCTGGGATTTTGCTTTTGTGTCTGTTGAACCAGCTCATTCTAGCCTTCACATCTTTTAGGCTTTCTTATATTTCCTGTCTCCCTGTGTCTTTGGAAGACGGTTTGGATACATTCTGTGGATTTTTCTTTGAGTCCACTCATTCTGGCTTCAGCTGTGTCTGATCTGTTATTTAATCCATCTACTGAATTTATTTCAGCAATTAAAGTTTCATTTTAAAAGTTCTGTTTCCTTTCCAAATATGCTTGTTCATTTTTAATAGTTTTTCACCGTTTGCTCATTTGTGGTTCCATTTTTCAAACCTTTGAATACTTAGTATGCAGTTGTGATTTATTAAAGGAGTGCTGCAAAGAGAAGCCAGTGAGGGATTGGTGGGGACGGGAAGGAAGACAAGCCACCTAAGGGTATGATTTCAGGAGGAGTCCAGGACCAGGACGGTTCCATGGCCTTCCAGCATATAATACTGTGCAAAGTCTGTCCCCCTGTAAGGCAAGCGAGCTGAGCTTCTGTACTACTGCATCAGTCACTGACTAGGGGGTTCCTCGGAGGATGTGAACTCTCAGGCACTTCCAGATCTCTCTGCTCGGGATCCTGGGGTGGTTCTCTGAGGCTGGGGCAGGGGTGAGCCGTTAGCAGCAGTCAAAAGCTGGGGGATGGGCTGTACTGCTTAAAGGGGTGCAGAGAGATGGGGGTGGAGCACCGGAGGCCCCACTGCCAAACTGTCTTCCCAAGTGGCGGGGCCAGTTTGCCCTCTGCCAGCAGTGAATGAGCGGTCCAGTCCAGAGTCGGCCATTCTAGAAGGTGTGTAGTGGTATGTTGTCGTGGTTGTAATTTCCATTTCCCTGATGATTCCCTAATGAAGTATCTTTTCATATGCTTATTTGCTATTCGTGTATCTTTTATTTTTTATTTTTTTACTTTTTTATTTTGAGAGTGAGAGCAGCAGGAGAGCAAGAGACCAGGGGAGGGGCAGATAGAGGGAGAGAATCCCAATCAGGCTCCACACTGTTGGTGCAGAGCCTGCTGTGGGGCTCGAACTCACAAACTGTGAGATCATGGCCTGAGATGAGATCAAGAGTTGGGTGCTTAACCGACTGAGCCACCCAGGTGCCCCAGTATATCTTCTTTGAGTTCTTTCTCTATTGTTAATTCTTTTGGTTAAAGGGGGAACCTTGAAATTTTTCCTTACTTGCTCTACTTGCTGACTTAATTCTGCATAAAGATTATTCTTATGCAGGATCCTGTGGTTTGTAAACAGAGGCCCTGCAAAGATTTTGACCTACCTTAGTGTTGAAGTGGAAATCTTCAGAAGTCTTTAAATAAATTTTAAGCCTCAGTATAAATAGCTCAAAAGCCCTGTTTTACCATTAGAATGCAGAAGAAAATACACCTCTCAAGAGAATGATCTTAAAAGAACTAACTGAGAAGTAAAAGGATTTCCTCAGATTGAGTCAGCCTGTTTTTTTAAAAAAAATGTTAATGTTACTATTTTTGAGAGAGAGAGAGCACAAGCAGGGGAGGGGCAGAGAGAGAGGTAGACACAGAATCCAAAGCAGGCTCCAGGCTCTGAGTTGTCAGCAGAGTCTGATGCGGGGCTTAAACCCAGAAACTGTGAGACCGTGACCTGAGCCAAAGTCAGACGCTTAACCGACCAAGCCAGCCCGGTGCCCCCGAGTCTGTGTTTTTAAAGGGCATCAACATGGGGAGCAGAGCAGCCCAAAGAACTTACTATTTGGTCTAATGGAGGTGATGGCGGGAACAGTGGGAAGTGACTTACTGACAAGGAAAAAATAATTGGGGGGGGTGGGTACTGTTGTAAAGAAA
This sequence comes from Proteles cristata cristata, assembly GCA_017311185.1. NCBI lineage: Eukaryota > Metazoa > Chordata > Mammalia > Carnivora > Hyaenidae > Proteles > Proteles cristata. The sequence goes on from JAESUZ010004175.1 coordinate 28,477, forward strand.
TTTACATAATTCATGCTATTCCTAAATAAGTAAAATTACACCTGCTCTGTTAAATTTCCCTTTTATTCCCATGGTGAGTGGTTTTTCTGAGTAGGAACGTGGCCACCTCCCGTTTGGAAGTGGTGGTTGGTGACAACGGAGACCTCGTGTTCTCGCGTGGTGATCCCGACCCTGCAGCAGGCGCGGACGTCTGTCTGGTTTCCTGCCCGCGCTGTTTGTGGCTGGGGCTTTGGAGCCAAGAGGTGGCAGCGCAGTAAGCGGCCTGTCAGAGGAGAGAGCACAGCCCCTCACCGAGCGACACGGGAGGCCAGCCTCGCCCGGGCTGCACACCAGGGCCGCGTCCTCTCCGTAAGGGCCAGACAGGGCGTCTCCCGCTTTTCGGGCCACAGGGGCCCTGGAGTGGCCGCTCTTGGTAGGCTGACGGCGGCCGCGGCCGGGCCGGGAAGCAGCGGGCCGGCTGTGTTCCCGCAGAGCTTTGGGGGTCGTCCGGTTTTCACACGTCACGAAGTATTACTGTTCTTGTTTTGTTTCCAACCATTTCCAAACGTGGACGGCATTTCATCCCCTGGGCCAGACGGGCGGTGGGCAGCATCACCGGTGGGGCCACTCCAGGCGTCCCGGTGACACTGTCGTTCCATCTTTTATCTTGTCAAGCCAGCCGCATTCCGTCGGACCCACGAGAAAACTCTAGATCCCTGACAGAAAAGACCTTTCTTCTCTCTCTCTGAGTTTGTGCTTCAGGCCTCATTTTTTAGGTGCATCATTAGTGTGTCACTTTCCCAGGCCTTTCAGGCATCAGAGGCCGTATGTGGAAACTGTGGGTGAGGTTTTTATTGTTTTTAGCTAAAAAAAATGGAAAATATTTGTTTTTAAGGCCTGATGAAACGCTTGCCTGTTACCCTACTGCTTTGCTTAATTAAGAGCTAATATTTCTTACTATTATTGGCGCCTGATTAGATTGAACTTTTAAATGTCCGTCTGTAAGAGTTTTGAACCAAAAAGACCAAAATATTGTCATTAGCAGCCTTATGACAGAAAAGCAAATCTGAATTCTTATGTGTCTAAGACGTAAGAAGCACACACAGGGTTCTTTCCTCACGAGCAGCAGCTTTAGTTTCGTAGCTCATCCGCCCGGACGCTGAGCTCCCTGAAACGTGCAGGGCGGGCTCTACTTCTTTGGCAGGAAGTGGAGATCTCGGGGTATCTTGTGACCAACTACCTCTTTCTTCTGGAATTACTGCCAGCAAATAGGAGCAAGGAAATCAGGTTGACTCACGCCATGTTGCCCTCCGAGGGAGGACCGGCCTCGTCATCTAAGGCAAGCCAGCCGCTCCCCCTCCTCACCCAAGAGTTTCGGGTGTCCCGTTCCTGTGCACAGAGACCACGGAAAGAGCATTGAGTCCAAACCTTAATCTCGTATGTGCCTTGGTCAGTAAGAAGAGTTGTGAGTTTCAGTTCTTCAGTCAGAAAAGAATTATTGCTGCTGCTTTCTGCAAATGAGCTGTCACTGCGGATTCACAGAGACTCTTAGCTCCTGTCACCGCACTGGGTGTTGGGCTGTGGTCCTTGGGTGTCAGGAGCCAAGAGCACAGCGTCCCTGACCACGCACGCCGCATAGGTGTAAGGAGAGCCAACTCGGCCCTTTTCGTTAAGAAGTATAAATAATGGGGTGCCTGGGTGGCTTAGTCGGTTAAGCGTCCGACTTTCGCTTGGGTCATGATCTTGCGGTTCGTGGGTTCGAGCCCCGCGTCGGGCTCTGCGCTGACTGCCAGCTCAGAGCCTGGAGCCTGTTTCAGAGTCTGTCACTTCCTCTCTCTCTGACCCTCCCCTGCTCACGCTGTCTCTCTCTCTCCTAGAAATAAATAAAACATTAAAAAAAGAAATTAAAAAAAAAAAAGTATAAGTAATACCTCTTCCTGATTGCGTGGAATGGACTGATGGGTCAGAATCATTTGTGCCCACCGAGCCCCCTTTTATGACCCTGGTGTCTGTTCGTCACCCTAGGTTGTAGCTCCATGGGGACGGAGAGGACGCGGTGCGCTCGTTACACCCTCACTACTGCAGTGGTATGTGATCCGCATGCGAGCTTGTCGGCCACAGAAGGAAGCCGCGTACACACCTCTTGTCCCCAGAATGGGGCACGAGCTCAGTAATTGTTTTCACTGAGTCCTGGGAGCCTTTTCTAGACCCTCCGGAAGTACTTCTTGCCGGTTTTGAGTCTTTCCTTGCCACCTTCCTGTATTCACATCCTTCCAACCTCATAGTAGAGAATATGTGGACGAGATCTTACTCCTTCTGCATGAAAGTTCTATTTATGTTAGGCTCATTAAAGGCTAATCTCCAATGAGCAGAAACTGGTAGAAATTGTACATCTTGATTCTGAAATTGTAAAAATGAACTTAAAATGGGTGCAGCTGATTTTTTTTTTAAGTTCAGCATGAGATTAGAGAAATGATCACAATGCATGCCATGCCAAGCGATCAAGAATTAAAAAAAATTAAAAAGATGTCACCAAGAGTAATCTTTTTCTAACAGAGTGTTGAAATGAGAAACTTAAAACTTAACACATTTAACTCTTAAAATAGAAGGGTGGCTTGACCTTGGAAAACCTTGTTAGCTGCCCCTTTACCACGTGGTTTTGGTTTTCATTGTATGCCTGAGGCTCGACCCGTGTTAGGTCTCAAGTAAGAATTTGAGACTTTGAATCTATTTTAAGAGAAAAACAATGATCAGGTAAAAGTTATAATATGGACTCCTAGATCAGGACATGACTTCTTAGGGTTTGGATCCAGCATCATTTCCACGTAGTGACAGGCCATTCCAGCCGTCACTGGACGGGGTCTGCCTGGCCCGAGACATGTTGACATCTCAGTGTCCCGCCTCCACTCTCAGGCAGAGAACACCTGCCTTGCTTTATGCGAGTCCCAGTCTGAAATCACTATATTTTGATAAACTTTCTCTTTATGATTTCTGTATTGCCGCCTCTTTACCTTCTGTAGATGGTCATTCTGGTGTGCAGATCCCCCCAAAATGCGTCAGCTTTCTACACAGATTAGGATTTACTAAACCCCCAGAAGTGATCCCTGAAACCAGGTAGCTGCGCTATTCTCCTGTGTCCTGAGTGCCTGAGCGCCTTGTGCCTGAACTCAGGCATTTCCAGTAACTGGGCTCCTGGGGGCGTTTGTAACTTGCTACCCCAACCTCTGCACTTGCTTAAATATCTTGAATTCAGTTTTGATCTGGATTCGTCTAGATCGATCTGTTCTGGTTTGAAGGGAACTTTTACTTTCCCTGCATACCTTTTGGCTAGAATAGCTGAGTGTGATAGATCGCACAGTGGCCATGAATTGCTTCCATCCCTGTCTGCACACCTGCTTGTAGTGTGACTTTGCCGCTCCCACTGCCTGACTCCAGGTTTGGCCACGGACTGTCGCTGGCCAGCGGGACAGAGAGCAGATGTGATGCAAGCAGCGGGCCGGGGAAGTCCCTGGGCGTTGAGGTCTCACCCTCGCTTGCTGTGGGAAACCTTCCTGCCGTCCTTCCTCCTGTCCGTCAGGACACGTGGCGCTGCCGTCAGCCAGCACCGCCAGCACCAGCCGCTAGGTGGGTGAGGGAGGCCGTCCTCGGCCAGCGGCCCCCAGCTGCCTGCCACGTGACCGCAGCAGCACGGGGAGCGAGCTGCCGGAATCACCAAGTCCCAGACTGTGACAAGAGGTGGGTAGATTCCCAGTTTCCCAAGCCTTGGTCGGGCTCCTGTGGTTAGATTGCTGTCCTCCACTGCTTCTAGGGTCTGAGGGGTCCTGGTTCTTGTCTTTGGCCAGCTAGTAGCTGGCCTCTACTAGGGGAATTCTCCTATAGTGTAGAGCTATCAGTCCGTTCCCTGTCTTCAAGGAACATACCATGAGTGAACTTTTATTGGGACACAGCATGCCCGCTTGTTTACGTATTATCATGTCTGTTTTCACTCTACAGGTAGTTGCAACACAGACCAAATGACCCACGAAGCCTAAAATATTTACCATCCCCTCGCCCCCGCCCTGGGAAACGGATCAGCAGTGTATGAGTAATAATTAACATGCTGTGACATTTCAGGAGAAGTTGAGCGGGCCTAGCCGAACTGATAGTAAATGCTTTAGTATCAGGTGAAATTTGAACATAGATTTTGCAGGTAAAACTCCAAGCCTGGGGAAAATATATGTCAGGTTGGCGACACATAGTTTGAAAACAGAAAAAATTTGCTACAGAAGAATGTAAGCAATCTAGGTATAAATATAAAAAGTAAAATACATTCATGGAGAATTTTTTAAAAATTTTATTGAAGGACAGTTAATAAAACTTAAGTAAATGGAGAGACATATGTCCAAGAGCCTGTCTTGGTGGTTTAATTGAAGCCCCCCTAGAAGGGGACAGGGAGTGGGTCGACCGGACCGAGCTGCACGGGACAGTTCAGAAGCCATGTGAGGTCCTGCGGTTGCCACAGTCTGCGGGTTCCGCCGGTCATCCAGCCTGACTTATCTGTGTGTTCACAGGTCGCGATGCCACTTGGCCGTCATTGGGACTGTTCAAATGATTGCTTCATTTGAGTTATTTACTTTCCTTCCCAAACAGAAACTGTGTTGCTTTATCTGGTTTGTGAAAGGCATATATGCTAATTGTACACTCAGAGCATTGGTGTGAAATAAGGAAACTTCAGCAGGCTCTGCGTGGTAGGAATAAGAGTGACTATTGGGGGCGCCTGGGGGGCTCAGTCGGTTAAGCGTCTGACTTTCGCTTGGGTCATGATCTCGCGGTTCGTGGGTTCGAGCCCCGCGTCGGGCTCTGTGCTGACTGCCAGCTCGGAGCCTGGAGCCTGTTTCCGTCTGTGACTCCCTCTCTCACTGACCCTCCCCTGCTCACGCTGTCTCTCTCTCTCTCTCCTAGAAATAAATAAAACATTAAAAAAAAAAAGTGACTGTTGAACGTTTGGGGGCCACACACTTCTGTCTGGATCTGGCATGCGTCTGTGCACATGGGCACGCACGCATTAGCGGTGAAAGTAGGGCTGTGAAGGCTTACGTGGTATTAGGGGCGGACTCAGGATTGGTATAACTTCTGCTGTGTCTGGTCGTCCCTCCGTGAGGTTTCCAACAATGACAAACAAATGAAAGTACATGTATTAGCTGAGCCAAGGCCTGATCAAACTCGTGTGTAAACTTTGGTGAAATCAACAAGACTTGAGGCTTACGCAGGTCCTCTGCTCCCCCAGTATCTCCCCACCCCCGAGTCCCAATGTCACCACCAGCCTGGGGGAGGAGAACCTCAGGGTGCCCCGGTGAGGAGGGGCAAAGAGGGGGCAGTGCCGGTCAGGGCCAGTCGGGGCAGTCAGCCCTAGCTGTCCTGTGGGGTAAATGGAGAGAGTTTCTTTCTGCAGTGCATTTAACTCACATACTTCACTGAGAGGTTTTCAAATTCAGGTGTGCAAGGGGGTTGGGGACAGTAAAGTAGGAAAGAGGTGGATCCTTGGCAAATTGGAGCTAATCTTTGGTGGAAGGTATTCAAGACTTAAAAACACTGTGCTGTCGAGCAGAAAGGGTCTGGGGCTACTCTTTAATAAAAAGTTTTTGTATTCTATCCTTTTTTCTCCCACTTCAAGAACATGAGGAATGATTTTAAGGGTCTACCTAATATCCCACTGCAGAAGATGGGCTGTGCTGTCAGACATCTCTTTCCCCACTTTCATACTGTAATAGCTTAATACAAGATTTTTGTAGAGCTTCCACTGAATCTGCCTGTGTGTGGTTAGCGGGGTCCAGTGTGGGCCTCTGTGGCACGAGCAGAGCCAGGTTAGAGGACCGGAAACAGCCATGTCTGAGTCTCCATATCTGCATGTTTCCTTTCTTTGACTCTTCAGTTCCTCCAGAAAAGAATCTGCCAGTTTCCATGTAGCATTGCTGCTCCTGATCAAAGGAAAGTGCCCGGAGGTGCGCGCGCGTGTGTGTGTGTGTGTGTGTGTGTGTGCGGGGTGTTCTGAAGTATGTATATTTTATTTTAACTCCCTGTTCTCAGCGTGGTGTCTGAGCCTCTGACGTGTCCGGTGTGTTCCAGGAGAGGGGGGAGGGTCATTAGCCCCCAGGTTGTTGCGACCTTCAGTGCTCTTCGGCCCTTGCTCCTTACTCTGCATCTGTCCTGTCTGGTGTCTGCAGATTCCGAGCTTCGCCCGTCTCTTGGGAGACTTGCTTCTCGTTGGCCTTCCTTTCCCCACATTAAACCTCAGCTTTCCCTACCCCATGGAGCCATTTACGTTCCACTCTCCTGATCTCTTCCACCTCCCACAAAATGGGATCTTTTGTGCATTGTACCTTTGTGATGTCTTTGACCTTGTGGGCCTATGTATGCGCACACGCGCACGTACACACACGCATGTATAAGTTTATTTATTTTGAGAGAGAGAGACATTGAAAGAGTGAGTAGGGAGGGGCAGAGAGAGGGAGACACAATCCCAGGCAGCCTCTGTGCTGTCAGGACAGAGCCTGATGTGGGGATCCGTCTCACAAGCCACGAGATCATGACCTGAGCTGACGAAAGTCAGGTGCTTAACTTACTGAGCCACCCAGGCGCCCCACATAGTTTTTAACATTACTTTAGCTTGGTTTTATTGAGGTTTTTGGAGGGGGCAGAGATGAATGTATGTGTTATCCAGTGTGTGTGATGAGAAGTCCAAGCCCTAGGTCATTACACGAACCAGCTGGAGTGACACTAAATGACCCTCTCACTCATTCTACAAAACCTACAAGCATGTTAGCCCCTTAGTCAATTTATTTCTGAGTTCTAGTTTACGTGGAGTTTAGTTCTTGCAAGAATTCTATCCTCTTTTACCTTCTAGAAGAATCAAGTTCAAACACAATTTAAATGCCAAAGTAATCACACCCTTAAAAAGAAAACATCTTGTTTTTATTTTTAATTATGGTAAAAAAAAAGTAACATAGAATTTACTTTTTTAAAAACCATTTTAGTTGTATAGTTCAGTAGTGTTAAGTACATTCACACTGATGTGCAGCAGATCTCCAGAGCTTTTCCTCTCCCGAGATCGAAACTCTACCCATTAAACAATTTCCCATTTTCCCTCCTCCCAGCCAGTATCATACTTTTTCTTCTGTGAATTTGGATACTTTATTTTTTGTTTTTGTTTTTTTCAAAAAATTTTAGTGTTTATTTTTTTTTATTATTTTTTTAAATATATATATTTATTTATTTCTAGGAGAGAGAGAGAGACAGTGTGAGCAGGGCAGGGTCAGAGAGAGAGGGAGACACAGACTCTGAAATAGGCTCCAGGCTCTGAGCTGGCAGTCAGCACAGAGCCCGACGCGGGGCTCGAACCCACGAACCGTGAGATCATGACCTAAGCGAAAGTCGGACGCTTAACCGACTAAGCCACCCAGGCGCCCCTGTTTATTTTTGAGAGAGAGAGAGAGAGCACGTGTGTGTACAAGTGGGGGCGGGGCAGAGAGAGAGAGGGAGACACAGAATCAGAATCAGGCTCCAGGCTCTGAGCTGTCATCACAGAACCCGACGCGGGGCTCGAACTCACTAACTGCGAGATCATGACCCGAGCCAAAGTTGGTCACTTAACCGACTGAGCTACCCAGGTGCCCCTGGGATACTTTAGACATCTCATATAAGCGGAATCCTATAATATCTGTGTTTTTGTGACTGGTTTATTTCACTTAGCGTTATGTCCTTAAGATTCATCCATATTGTAGCAAGTGAAAGGATTTCCTTCCTTTTAAAGGCTGCAAAACATTTCCATTGTATGTATACACTGCATTTTGTTTATCCTTTCATCCACTAATGGACATTGGACTTGCTTCTACCTTTTGGCTATTGCAAAGAATGCTGCTACAAACATGGGTGTACAGATACCTCTTTAAGTCCCTGCTTTCGTTTCCTCTGAATATATACCCAGAAGGGGGATTTCTGGGTCATATAATAATTCCATTTTTAATTTTTTTAGGAACCACCATAACGTTTTCCATAGCAGCTGCACATGTTACATACAGTCCCACTGGTAGTAGTCAAGGGTTCCCATTTCTCCATTGTCTTTAGCTCTTTAAATTAATAAATGCTCATTTTGAATAAAACTTCAAAAATATGAGAAAATTAAAACCACGTGTATTTTGCCCTACAATGATAATTGTTAACATTTCTTTTCCTCCGGTTTTAAATAGAATTGAACTTCACTGAAGTTAGGGCGGGAATGCCTTGACTTCTAGTGCGAGGCTGACCTCTAGAGGTATAACTGGTATGCTGCAGGCACTTACTACAGTGCTTTGAACAAAGCGCATTCCTGACTATTACATACCGTAGGCTGCAACCTTCCGGCCTGTGTGAGGCTGCCGAGAGCCCACTGAGAGCCCTGTCTTTTCTGGGTGTTTATGGGTTAAGTTCTTCCAAGATATTCAGTGAAAATTTTTGAAACTAGACTAACTGGGATAAACCATTGCCAAATGGCTGGTTTTGATCTGTGGGCATAATTCTTGAACTTGAAGAGAACACGAGGGATTGTCTGAGTATGTCTAAAAGTTCCTCCACGTGTCTTTTTTTTTTTTTTAATTTTTAAAAATGTTTAATTTATTTTTGAGAGGGTGATAGAGTCACTGTGAGCAGGGGAGGGTCAGAGAGAGAGGGAGACACAGAATTAGAAGCATCCACATGTCTTACCTGGTAGAGTTTGCGGCCCCAGTGGGTTAGTGTGTGACCAGGCCCCTCCTGCCTGCTCCGGTCTTTTCCAGGGGCGGAAGGGGCCTTGAGGCCAAGTCACTTACGGGGATTCTTCGCCCTGAGTCTGATCTGCGCGAGGCCATTGGTGTGGCTATTCTGCTGCCTGCCTCCATTTCCTCCCTCCTCCCAGGGACAGTCCCTGGGAATTCTACAGAACAGCAGCTCGTCTGGGCAGCAAGAACCACTCTCTGTCTCTGCGAGGCTGATCTGACTCAGGACATTGGGAAGAAAGGACAGAGGTTTGCTTTGGCCTCCTGAAGCCTGAAGCAGGTGGTTTTGAGCACATTAGCTTCTCAAACAGAATTCTCTAAATGATGAAATGGGTGATCATTATGTTTTCAGGGTTTGGCACATAAAAACCCCGTCCGAGTTCAATAGAAAATAGCTGTGTCAGGCTGGTGGCCAAAAGAACTTCAGTGTTTAGTTGATTTAGAAAAATGAAAAGAAGCACATATGTTGGGATTGGTGGTGGCTAATTCTCAGGAATGTGGGGATGTGTATGATTGTTTTTTTTTTTTTTACTTTAAAAAATAAGTTACAAAAAGAACGTCTTTGTAGAAAAAGAACAGGGGCACCTTATTTTCTTTCTCACTTGTTTCTCTGTGATAGCAAGTGCAATTGAAGGGAACGATTTTTTGTTTCCTTGGTATCTCTTCAGAGATGCGAACATTTTTATTCTGGTTATACCTATGGGATAGTTATTGTTTACCAGTGTTATCGGTTTCTAGGCTTAGCTGTTGCTGCAGGTCTAATTTATATAAATCATATAGTTTAAAGCCAAGCGGTCTAGACACGTTGTAATTTCCTTCAGCCAATAGTTCTATCGAAGTTGTGAACAAAACAGATGCCAGGCCCTTTCAGTTTATAAGGATGGAGGCATCCAGATCCTGTGTGTCGGCGGATATTTATGGAAGGGCTGCTGGAGGAGGCAGGCGTACCCGAAACTGCAGCTGCGTCGCTGCTGCAGAAACGAGAGCGTGTTCGGGGGACTCCCGGGCTCCTGACGGTCTGACGACCGCTCTGGTAACGTCCGGCCGTTGCGGGGAGCGTGGTTTCACCGCAGGTCCCGCCTTCCTAGAGCCCGTCGTCGCCGTGACGCTCCCCCTGCGTGCCTGTCTGTGGCCCCACCTACGTTTGACCGCCCACTTCCTCAAACTGCCCCCGAGGATGAGCCGATTGATGATCGGCCGCGTACCACGTGTCGTCAGCCTGCCTGGCGCACCTGCTGGAAACGGCACCCTGGAAGGAGACGGTGGGCTTGCCGGGCACACGGGGGCTCCCACAGAGGGACACGGGCCCCGGAGTCTAAGCTCAGGCTCAGCAGGCCGGGTCGCGGGTGTTAGCAGCCGTCACCAGGGAGGGAGTGGGTGCAGACTCTTTCTGTTTTCCCCAGTATATTGTGTACCTTGAATTCTCAGACTTTAGGTCAATACATTATGCCGATTAGTCCTGTAAGTAATTCCCAGCAGACAGGATTTTTTTTTTTTTTTAAATGAGAGTCATTATGGTCTAGTAGGAAGTTGATCCTATTCAGTGTGTTTGGGAGGAGTCAGAAGACCAGTTTCCATCCCGCCTGCTGCTACCGGGTCCCCGAGTGAGTCTGTAACCAGTTTTGGCCTCGATTTCAGAAGTAACAGAGTGAATAAGCTAGATTAAATTAAAAAAACACATCCTTTGCATTTTCATGCATTTCAGAAGCATATTGTTATCTTTAAGTCTAAATTTATTGGATTCAGGTGGATTTAGATATTTACATATACGTACATGTATGTAAGTATAAAATATATAATAATGCATAAATACTATTTTGTATATAGATAATATAAATATTTATTTTGTATATAAGTAATATAAATATTATTTTTTTCAAACCAGTAAAACTGGGAAACAGAAGAATAGGCCTTAGCAGTGGTAACTCTAAAACATCAGTTCTTTTCTATACATATGGGTAAGAACCATGATGTAATCAGTGATTGTTATAAATTATGTGTGTAGTAGAGATCATATTGACACTGAATAACTTACTGCTTAAATGGATATGGTCAGTATTTCTCCTCTGTCATGAATAATAAAATGTGCCTAATGTCTAAGAATATTAAATTTCAAAGAAAGTCTAGGGCGTAGCTTCTGACGGTGTGGTGGAGTAAGCATCTTAAAAACGCTTTCCACTTCAAAATACAAGTATTGCGTAAATGTACAGATTGTATTGCACAGCTGAGCTGGCAAGAAAGTAATGTTTGTGTGTAAAGCATTTTTGGGTGCCTGCTAATCGGGGGCGGGGGTCAGGGGTACTCAGTTCCCAACAGGGAATTGTTCCCAGGGGGACATCCACATGTGTCCTTAGGATCCTCCAAAATAAGGTAGCCATTGGGGCGCCTGGGTGGCTTAGTCGGTTGGGCGTCCGACTTTCGCTTGGGTCATGATCTCGCGGTTCGTGGGTTCGAGCCCCGCATCGGGCTCTGTGCTGACTGCCAGCTCAGAGCCTGGAGCCTGTTTCAGTCTGTGACTCCCTCTCTCTCTGACCCTCCCTTGCTCACGCTGTCTCTCTCTCTCTCCTAGAAATAAATAAATTTTAAAAAATGTGAAAAAAATTAAAGCTAATCTAGTACAGACCTTTCAAATTATCTGTATGGCAATAATCTCAGATTCTCCCTCTCCTTTAAAAATTTCTAGTTCAGCCCCTATGCCATGGTGACCTGCATTGGCATTTTTGCGTTTGCTCACCCAGAAGCAGGAGAGACTTTGAATCTGCCTGATCATTTGTTGACTCCTTATCTTTGCCAGGAAGCTTCTTTTTGTTAATCATAATAAAGAAATCTGTTTGCATTTCAGCGTATCCTTTCCCTCCAGTAACAGTAGCAGTTTGTTCTTCAATTTGTAGCTAAAACAAAATGCACAGCTTCAAGAAAGAGAAAAAGCAAGGTCAAAGCGACAGAAGCTCAGCCCTGACATCTGGAGCTGGCGGGTGCTCGCGGGGGTGCCGTGGCCTCCTCCCGTCGGACGCAAGCAGGCTCAGGAACACCCACCTCACACAGGGTCATGCTTAGACCGTGACGGAGCGAGACGCAGCAAGACCGCGTTTTAAATTTGTCGAAGCACAGACAAAAACGAGCGCGCTGTGCAAACCCACACATACTGAGCATCGCTCTCCGCCGAAATGAATGGCTGCTCCTTTGTCCGTTACGACTTCATCTTCCACCTAGTCTGCCCTCCAGATACTCGTGTTTATCGAGACACTCAATCCTCAGATTGCCTTCGCTTTCTACGGGTCCGATCCAGTGAACTCAGACCCTCAGGTCCTCTTCCAAACCACCCAGGCAGAGCTCAGATCCGCTCCAGGTGCTGACGGGGCTTACTAGTGCCGCAGCTCCCCCTGGTGTGCGCTCTCGCCCGCTGCAGTGGGACACCCACCCGCCCCGCCCCACTGTCCCTGGGCGCCTGGTGGTCTTGGCCGAAGAGTCGGCAGCTTGAAGATAAAAACCATGACGTGAAGTGATGTAAAGATTATATGACTCACTGCAAAAAATCCAGAGAATTTTTTGGAAAGCATAAATGCTGTTCCTTAGGCAACTGTGTGTGTGTGTGTGTGTGTGTGTGTGTGTTCTCTGTCTTGTTTAATATATCACAAATTAGGACTGACTACAAAATTTATGAGGCCACGTGAAAATGCGGGGCCCTTTGCTCGATAGTCACTAAAAATTTTGAGACAATGAGGGGCGCCTGGACAGCTCAGTCTGTTAAGCATCTGACTTCGGTGCAGGTCACGAAGGTGAGTTAGAGCCTCCCCTGGGTGAGCTCAGGCCCTGCGTCAGGTGAGGTGAGCCCCACTTCGGGTGAGCCCTGGGCGGGGTCTGATGCTGTGCCGTGAGCACCGGTCTCCGTGACCTGGTCCTGATTACAAGGCACCTTCTCTCAGCCCTGTTCCTCCGGGATTGAGAGAAATGGGTGAAGAGCTACTACTTTCCAATCTTCCCTCCTATTGGCCTCGTCTCATCTCTTAAAAAAAAAAAAAAGAAAGAAAGAAAGAGTGAATTGTGGTAAAATACACATAATGTAAAATTTGCTGTCTTAATTTCTCAGCATCCGGTCAGTGGTACTAAGTGCCTCCTCATTGTACAGCTGTCCGGCTCCACAAGGTCGTCTTGCAGAACGGAAGCTGCGTCCCTGAACCCAGTTACCCCGACCCGCCCGGCAGCCGGTATTGTAGCCCCGCCTCGGGGGGTCGCGGTCCTGGGCCTCACGTAGGTGGGATCGCACAGCTTTTGTCATTTTGTGCCGGGCTTATTTCACTTGGCCTGGCGCCTCAAGGCCCTTCCAGCTGGTGCGTGACGGGGTTTCCTTCCTTGTTAAGGCTGCCTCCCAGCGTATGCACACGCCGCCTTAGGTCAGCCCTTCACCTTCACCACCTTCACCACCACCTTCACCACCTTCACCTTCACCTTCACCACCTTCACCACCACCTTCACCACCTTCACCACCTTCACCTTTACCACCTTCACCTTCACCACCACCTTCACCACCTTCACCTTCACCACCACCTTCACCACCTTCACCACCACCTTCACCTTCACCACCTTCACCATGTTCACCTTCACCTTCACCGCGTGCGGACTCCGGTTGTGCCCATGGTCTGTTATTGGAAACCACGCTGCTGTGAACGTGGATGCACCTGCTTTCAGTTTGGGGGGCGTAGCTGGGACTGGAGCTCGGGGGTCGTTGGGTAGTTCCGTTTTTACCCGAGAAATGATCCAGCTGCCACAGTGGCCGGCCTTTTACGTTCCCCCAGGGTTTCGGTTTCCCCACACCCTCACTAGCTCTTGGTTTATGTATTTATTTGCCCTAATGGGTGTGAAGTGGTTTATCACTGTGGTTGTGATTTGTGTTTCCCTACTGATTAGTGATGTTTACCTTTGTTTTAATTTAAAAAAATTTTAGTGTCAATTTTTTTTGAGAGAGAGCGAGACAGAGAGACAGTACGAGAAGGGGGGGCATAGAGAGGGAGAACGAGAAGGGGGGCAGAGAGAGAGAGGGAGAGAGAGAACCACGTGAACTGTGAGATGGTGACCTGAGCCCAGATCAGGAGTCGGATGCTTAACCGGCGGAGCCACGCAGGCGCCCCTCCTGTTGTTCTTAAATTTGCCGAATACTCAGAGGATGGCTCTTCTTTCTAGGAAGGAGATGGCGCTCCTGGAGCGGTCCGGGTGCCTGAAAGGCCGTCTGAGCGCCGAGGAGCAGGGGTCGCTGGTCAGCGGTTGCTTGGACATCCGAGAAGCAGTAGGGGGCGCCCTGCACATTCAGGTGAGTCCGGGCCTGGGAAGAACAGGGGGGTGAAGGGCAGTTGCACGGTGTGCGCACCTTGACCTTGACCGCGGACGTCAGGGTTCTGTGTTGTGTTACTTTGTGTCAGAACACGTCCTCCGTAGGCGCTCCTCCCAGGCCTGTTCACAGGTGTTGGAATTTGAGCAGAACTAGGCGTTCGGCACCGCCAGCACGTTTACGGCTGTTTTATTTTCCTGTTGAGTCAGAGCTCGTGTTCTCGTATGTTCTCGTCCTGGTGTAGAATTGAGCGCAAGCTTGAAGACATCACCTAAAATAACCCTTTTCCTTTCTTGTCGGATTTGCACTTAGCGTTTCCAGCAGCTTCACGTTAACAAAGAACTCGGAGAACTGTGGGCAGAGGGGAGGAAGCTCCAGGCGGGGCAGGGGGGACGGCCTGGGGGGCGGGCGGCGGGGCAGGGGGACGGCCTGGGGGCGGGCGGCGGGGTAGGGGGACGGCCTGGGGGAGGGGGCGGGGTAGGGGACGGCCTGGGGGCGGGGGCGGGGCAGGGGGACGGCCTGGGGGGAGGGGGCGGGGTGGGGGGACGGCCTGGGGGCGGGGGCGGCGGGGCAGGGGGACGGCCTGGGGGAGGGGCGGGGTAGGGGACGGCCTGGGGGCGGGGCGGCGGGCAGGGGACGGCCTGGGGGCGGCGGGGTAGGGGGACGGCCTGGGGGCGGGGGCGGGGGGGCGGCGGGGCAGGGGGACCGCCTGGGGGGCGGGGCGGCGGGGCAGGGGACGGCCTGGGGGGGCGGGGGATGGGGGGACCTGGGGGCGGGGGCGGCGGGCAGGGGGACCGCCTGGGGGGGGGGGCGGCGGACAGGGGGACCGCCTGGGGGCGCGGGGTGGGGGACGGCGGGGGCGGCGGGTTCGGGGGGGCGGCAGGGCAGGGGACGGCCTGGGGCGGCGGGGTAGGGGGCGGCCTGGGGGGCGGCGGGTCGGGGGTCGGGGGCGGGGGGGTGGGGACGGCCTGGGGGCGGCGGGGCAGGGGACGGCCTGGGGCGGGAGGGAGGGCGTCGGGGCAGGGGGACGGCCTGGGGGGCGGGCGGCGGGGCAGGGGGACGGCCTGGGGGCGGACGGCGGGGCAGGGGGCCCCTGTGTGGACAGCCCCTGCCCCTACTGAAGAACCTTGGGGAATAAATTGGTCTTTTAAAAAGGTCACCTTTGCGCCCTCGGGTGTAGCGGCTCCTCCTAACCCGGCCTGCCTCCTGGTGCCCTTTCTTGCTGCTACGTGTCCTGAGGCTCGCTCGTGGCCATTGTTCACGTTTCATTTTGTTTCTGTCATGAGGTTCTAGCTGAGAATTTGGGAGCAAAACAAAAAGCCAGTGTGTTCTGGGGTCTGGGGTCAGCTGCCGCTTTGAGACGAAGTCACATCCGGGCGATCCAGGGTCTCCTTTTAGCACTAGGTTCCTCTAGTTCCTTCAGCAATGGGTTGTCGGGCCTGGGTGGTTCAGCCAGTTAAGTGTCTGGCTCGCTCTCTCTCTCTCTCTTTTTTAATGTTTATTTTTGAGAGAGTGTGTGTGGGGGGGGCGGGCAGGGGGATACAGAATCTGAAGCAGGCTCCAGGCCCCAGGCTCCCAGCTGTCAGCACAGAGCCCGACCCACACAGAGCCCGTCGCAGGGTTTAAACCCATCACGAGATCATGACCTGAGCCAAAGTCTGATGCTTAACCCCCTGAGCCCCCAGGCGCCCCTAAGCATCTGACTCTTGATCTCGGCTCAGGACATGATCTCATGGTCCATGAATTCAGGTTCTGCGTCGGGCTCTGTGCTGACAGCACGGAGTCTGCTTGGGATTCTCTCTCCCTCTCTCTCTACCTCTCTCTCTCTCTTTTTCTCTCTCTCAAAATAAATAAGTAAACACCAAAAAAAACCGAAAATGAGTGTCAAACAGAACATAAGAAGAGCTCTTTTAACCCACATGTGATATAGCATAGGAAGTTTTATGTCCAGCCTCTACTACTAATTCTCAAAGCTTTAGGTGTTTTTTTCTCTCTGTGGTGCTATACTTGTTTCTCATGTAACAGCTGGCTATGTTACTTTTTTGTGTTAAAGTGATCTTTATAAAGTTAATTTACACGTTTTCCTGCAGTAGCAATTGTGAAGCCATGCCCTACGAATAATTAAAATGTTAAATTTCTTTGTCTCCTGGTCCCATTTTGAAAAATAGATTTCATCAGATGATCTCTGTGCTAGCATGATTGAATTAGTTCAGACCAATGTGTCTTCCCCAAACAGTAAATTATTAAAAAAAAAAAAAGAGAGTACCACATAATAGGAGAACTTTATAATGACTTGAGTATGAGGTGAGTCTTCCTTTTATGGGGTAGTTTTGGGGGAATACTCTGAGTTAATGCATGTAAAATGCTTAGCCATAGCACTTGGCACATAGAAAATGCTTAAAAATGTGTAAAATAAATAATTTTATATTGTGAGCATTTGTGTACAATTTTGATACAGATGATGTGTGGTCAAGATCTCATGGCCCCTGAGTTCCAGCCCCACACTGGGTTCTGTGCTGACAGCTCGGAGCCTGGAGCTGCTTCAGATTCTGTCTCTCTCTCTGCCCCTCCCCCTGCTCATGCTCTGTCTCTCAAAAATAATAAAGATTAAAGAAAAAAAGGGGAAATGAATGGAGGATGAGAGATGCAGTGAGTGTATTTGAGGCAACTGGGGTGGAATGGTGAGGCTGTTGGGCGGTTGGGGAGGTGGGAGAAGGCTGGATGTGGACACCCCGGGGGAGTGCTTGAATGCCAGCCTGAAGACTTACTTAGAGGCAATGAATTAACATTTATAAAGTGCTTGCAGTAATGCATGGCACATAGGAGCACTGTTTAAGTGTCCTGTGAAAGAAATAAAAGAATTTGGGTCTGGCTTCGGCTCAGGTCATGATCTCACGGTTTGTGGCTTCGAGCCCCGCGTGGGGCTCTGTGCTGACAGCTCAGAGCCTGGAGCCCGCTTCACATGCTGTGTCTCCCTCTCTCTCTGCCCCTCCCCTGCTCAAGTTCTGTCTCTCTCTGTCTCTCAAAAATAAACATTGAAAAAATAAAACTTAGAACACTCTTTGCTGTGTGATTTGCCCAAGGTTCTATCAGATTTAAGTATAATTTTTGGACTTAAGGTAACTGTTACATTTATCTCATGATATCTAATCTGAGAGAACCTTCCATCTAAGAATGATATTAAAGCCGAAGCCCCAAACTGCCCGATGTCTGCTGTCTACTCTCCTCCGCGACTCCGGCACTGCGGCCTCCTCGCGCCGTGGGCTTCTTGCCAGCTGTCCCCTTATCAGCTCTTACAGTTCTGCTTTCCAGTTTATAAAAGAAAAATTCACATTGTAGAAATGCTAATATAGGCCATTTGGAGACATTTTTCTTACAAAAAGAAGATTATCATTACTGCTGGGAAGTGTTCAGAAGCAGGAGAGGGTTTGCGAATTAACAAAGGAGCAGAGCACTTGGCTCGCCTCACGGTTGTTCAGCTGCAGACAGTCCCGCTGCAGGGTTTCCTGAGGCCCCAGGTCAGAGCCCAGAAATGTGAGTGTCCCTCTCGGTGGTGGTAGATTGTCTTCTTCCCAAAGCCCAGAGGGCAGGAGCTCCGGGCAGAAAGTTCCTTCATTGTCTGCTGAAACGTGGGAGCAGGCAAGAATGAAGCCTGAATTACTAGAACTTAGTGCAATTTGGAAATCAAATCTTGCCTAGCGAGAAAATCTACTGTGCTGGAGAAGTAAATCTGTTCTGAAGAGCCTGTCTCAAGCTTTGACTGATGAAAGAGCATTAAGGCTCATTAGCTGCGGTATAAGAGCTTTTATCTGATTTCTGGAATTTAAGACTTGAGATTGAAGTAGCCAGTAGGAGCCATGGGAATGGCTTATAGAATTAGGAAGTTTAAATGGAATTTACTTATACAAAACCAGGGCAGTTGCTGAAACCCTAGAAGTAAAAATTTCCTCATCTGTGTAGATGAGCAGAATCTGCCTCTGAACTTTACGTTTAAAATTTAGAAGATGCCAGCCATTCCGATGAGGACTTGCAGACTCTGTCAGGCATTACAAGGTGCAGTTTTCATAAACACTAACATCACTTTTAAATTTATGTATTAAAGCATAGGAGCTTGTTGGACTTTAGGCCTTGATTCACTGAGGCTCAGCATAATCATTTCGGTAGTGACGGGGCTATGGGGGTAGGGCTGGTGGTGGGGTGGTTGCGTGGTGCAGGGCACAGGGCAGCCGACGCTGAGAACATACGGCAGTGCACGCAGAGATTTAAATTTTTTTCCTGTTCCATGTTTGTTTTTAAAAAAATTTTTAATGTATGTTTATTTTTGAGAGAGAGACAGCATGTGCAGGGGAGGGTCAGAGAGAGAGGGAGATACAGAATCTGAAACAGGCTCCAGGCTCTGAGCTGTCAGCACAGAGCCCAACGTGGGCTCGAACCCACTAACCGTGAGATCATGACCTGAGCTGAAGCTGGACGCTCAACGGACTGAGCCACCCTGGTGCCCCTCCGCGTGTTTTTTTTTTTTAAAGAAAAATTTATAAAATCAAGTTTACTGAAGTATAGTTTACATATAATAAAAGTCACTATTTTTAGTGATCAGTTCTAGTGTTCTGACAAATGCATATAATCATGTAGCCACCATCACACTCAGACTTGGGAACGTTTCCGTGATTCCACAGAGCGCCCCCTTCCCCCGCGCTGTCTCCTCTCCCTCCCCTCAGGCCCCATCTCATGGTCACCTGTTTTGTTTTGTTTTTTGTTCCCACCGTTTTGCCTTTTCCATAATATTCCAAATATTTTGTTTTGTTCTTAAATTTCATGTAAGAATTATCATATGGTATTTGTTTTTCTCTGACTTATTTTGCTTAGCATAGTATTTGTAACTCCATCCATGTTGTTGCAAATGGCAAGATTTCATTCTTTCTTATGGCTGAGTGGTATTCCATTGTATATGCATACCGCATCTTCCTTATCCATTCATCGGTCAGTGGACACTTGGGCTTTTTCCATAATTTGGCTATTGTAAATAACGCTGCTATAAACATTGGGGTGCATGTATCCCATTGAATTAGTATTTTTGTATTCTTTGGGTAAATACATAGTAGTGTGATTGCTGAATCGTAGGATACTTCTATTTTAACTTTTCGAGGAACCTCTATACTGTTTTCCAGAGTGGCTGCACCAGTGTGCATTCCCGCCAACAGTGTAAGAAGGTTCCCTCTCTGCATCCTTGCCAACACCTGTTGTTTTTTGTGTTGTTGATTTTAGCCATTCTGACAGGCGTAAGGGGATAGCTCATTGTAGTTTTGATTCGTATTTACCTGATGACGAGTGATCATGAGCATCTTTGCACATGTCTGTTGGTCGTTTAGATGTCTTCTCTATTCATATCTTCTGCCCATTTTTAAATTGGGTAGTTTGTTTTTTGGGTGTGAGTTTTATAAGTTCTTTACAGATTTTGGATACTAACCCTTTATCAGATCTATCATTTGCAAATATCCTCTTCCATTCCATAGGTTGCCTTTTAGTTTTGTTGATTGTTTCCTTTGCTATGCGGAAACTTGTTATTTTGATGTATTCCCAAAGTTTATTTTGCTTCTGAGTTTATTCTTGTGTATGGTGAAAGAGAATGTTCTAGTTTCATTCTTTTGTGTGTGGCTCTCCAGTTTTCCCAACACCGTTCGTTGAAAAGATGATCTTTTTCTCATCACATATTCTTTCCTGCTTTGTCCAGATTAATTGACCATATAACCATGGGTTCATGTCTGTGTTTTATATTCTATTCCATTGATCCAGGTGTCTCTTTCTGTGCCAGTACCATACTGGTTTGATCGCTGTAACTCTGTAACATAATCTGAAGTCTGGAATTGTGATGCCTCCAGATTTGCTTTTCTTTTTCAAGATTGCTTTGGCTATTCAGGGTCTTCTTTG
This sequence comes from Proteles cristata cristata, assembly GCA_017311185.1. Taxonomy (NCBI): domain Eukaryota; kingdom Metazoa; phylum Chordata; class Mammalia; order Carnivora; family Hyaenidae; genus Proteles; species Proteles cristata. The sequence goes on from JAESUZ010004175.1 coordinate 48,478, forward strand.
GTCTCATACGGTTTTTAAGATTGTTCTAGTTCTGTGAAAAATGCCATTGGTATTTTGGTAGGGATTGCATTACGTGTGTAGATTGCTTTGAGTCATGTAGACATTTTAATAATATTCTTCCAATCTATGAGCATAGAATGTCATTTCATTTCTTTGTGTTGTCTTCAGTTCCTTTCATCAGTGTTTTATAGTTTTCAGAGAATAGGTCTTTACATCTTTGGTTAGATTTATTCCTAGTTACCTTATTATTTTTTGTGTGATTGTAAATGGGATTGATTCCTTAATGTCTCTTTCTGCTGCTTTATTATGGGTGTATAGAAATGCAACAGATATCTGTATGTTGATTTTGTAACCTGTGACTTTCCTGAATTGGTTTATCAGTTCTAGCAGTTTTTTGGTGGAGTCTGTCAGGTTTTCTTTACAGAGTATTAAGTCATCTGCAAATAATGAAAATTTTACTGCTTTGCTGATTGGGATGCCTCTTCTTTCCTTTTGTTGTCTGATTGCTGTGGCTAGGACTTCCAGTGCTATGTAGAATAAAAGTGGTACTGGGTTCCTGGGTGGCTGAGTTAAGTGTCTGACCCTTGATTTTGGCTCCGGTCATGATCTCTCAGGCCATGAGATTGAGTCTCTCATTGGGCTCCATGCTGGGAGCTGAATCGTTTCTCTCCCTCTCGCTTTCTCTCTCTGCCCCTCCCCTACTCACATGTGTGCACGCACTCAAAAAAAAACAACAGCAACAACATTTAAAAAAAAAAGTGGCAAGAATGAACATTCCTGTCTTGGTCCTGACTGTAGAGGAAAAGCCGTCAGTTTTCCCCCATTGAGGATATTAGCTGTGGGTTTGTCATTTATGGGTTTTATTATGTTGAGGTATATTTTCCCTAAGCCTACTTTGTTGAGGAATTTTATCATGAATGGATGTACCATGTCAGATGCTCTTTCTGCACTATTGAAATGATCACATGGTTCTTCTCCTTTCTCTTATTAATGTAATCTATCATGTTGACTGATTTGCAAATATTGAACCACACTTGCAACCCAGGAACAATTCCCACTTGATCGTCATGGATGGTTACTTTAGCGTATTCTTGGATTTAGTTTGCTGGTGTTTTGTTGAGGACTTCTGCATCTGCATTCTTCAGAGATACTGACTTATAGGTTCTCTTTTGTTTTTTTTTTTAGTTTATTTTTTAAAATTTACATCCAAGTTAGTTAGCATATAGTGCAACAATGATGTCAGGAGTAGATTCCTTAATGCCCCTCACTCAGCCCCTCCCCCCCACCCCTCCGGTAACCCTCTGTCTCCATATTTAAGAGTCTCTATAATAGTTCTCCTTTTTAAGTGCTGTCTTTATCTGGTTTTGGTATCAGGGTAATGCTGACCTCATAGAACGAATTTGGAAGTTTTCCTTCCTTTTTATGTTTTGGAATAGTTTGAGAGAATAGGTATTAACTCTTCTTTAAATGTTTGCTAGCGCTCACCTGTGAAGCCGTGTGGCCCAGGACTTTTGTTTGTTGGGACGTTTTTGATTACTGATTCAGTTTCATTGTTGATGATTGGTCTATTCAAATTTTCTATTTTTTTCTTGTTTCGCTTTTGGTAATTTATATGTTTCTAGGAATTTGTCTATTTCTGCTAGGTTGTCCAATTTGTTGGCATCTAATTTTTTCATAATTTCTTATAATGGTATTTCTGTGGTGTTGGTTGTTATTTGTTTTCTTTCATTTGTGATTTTATTTATTTGGGTCCTTTTTTTTGATAAGGCTGGCTAGAGGTTTATCAATTTTATTAATTTTGTAAGAACCAGCTCCTGGTTTCAGTGATCTGTTCTATTGTTTATTTAATTTCTGTACCATTTATTTCTGCTTTGATCTTTATTAGTTCCTTCCTTCTGCTAGTTTTAGGTTCTGGTTGTTGTTCTTTTTCTAGTTTCTTTAGGTGTAAGAATAGGTTGTTTATTTGAAAATTTTCTTGTTTCTTGAGGTAGGCCTGTATTAGTATAAGCTTCCCTCTTAGAACTGCTTTTGTTGCATCCCAAAGGTTTTAGACCCTTGTGCTTTCATTTTCATTTGTTTCCATGTACTTTCTTATTTATTCTTTTATCTCCTGGCTGACCCATTCATTGTTTAGTAGCATTTTACATAACCTCTGTGTATTTGTGGTCTTAGAGATTATTTCTTGTGGCTGACTTCTAGTTTCATAGCGTTGTGGTCAGAAAAGGTGCATGGAATGACTTTGATCTTGAATTGGTTGAGGCCTATGGTGTAGCCTCATATGTGATCTCCTATTCCATGTGCACTGGATAATAATTGTATTCTGCTGTTTTAGGATGGAATGTTCTGAATATCTCTGTTAAATCCATCTATTTCAGTATGTTATTCAAAGCCATTGTTTCCTTGGGTGATTTTCTGTTTTCCTTGGTGATCTGTCCATTGATGTAAGTGGGGTGTTAAAGCCCCCTACTATTAATGTATTATTATCAATGAGTTCTTTTGTGTTTGTTATTGTTTCATGTATTTGGGTGCTTCCATGTTGGGTGCACAAGTATTTACAATTGTTATATCTTCTTTTGGGTTGTTCCCTTTATTGATACATAGTGCCCTTCTTCGTCTCTTGTTACAGTCTTTGTTTTAAAGTCTACTCTGTGCCCTGTAAGTATTGCTACTCCAGCGTTCTTTTGATATCTGTTTACATAATAGATGTTTCTCTATCTCTTCACTTTCAATTTGCAGGTGTTTTTAGGTCTAAAATGAGTCTCTCTCTCTGTTTATTTATTTATTTATTGAGAGAGAGAGTGTGTGTGAGCAGGGGAGGGGCAGAGAGAGAGAGAGAGAGGGGGATCCAAAGCGGGTTTTGTGCTAACAGCAGTGAGCCCAGTGTGGGGCTTGAATCCATGAACTGTGAAGTCATGACCTGAGCTGAAGTTGGATGTTCAGCTTACTGAGCCACCCAGGTGCCCCTAAAGCAAGTCTTTGTAGGCAGCATATAGATGGGTCTTTTTAAAATTATTATTTTCCATTCTGACACCCAATGTCTTTTTTTTTTTTTATATAGTTTGGGAGGCACCCATGTCTTTTGACTGGAGCATTTAGTCCAATTTGAATTATACATTCAAAGTAATCATCGATAGATATATATTTGTTGCTATTACTTGCTTTGTGGTTGTTTCTGGAGGTTGTGGTTGATTCTGATCTTTGTTATCTTTCTTTTGTGATTTGCTGGTTTTCTTTAGGGATATGTTTGGATTTCTCTATCTTTATTCTTTGCATATTTATTAATAATTTTGATTTGTGGTTACCATTAGGTTTGTATATAGCGTCTTCTACATATAGCAGTCTATATAAAGCTGATGGTTGTTTAAGCTTCAACTGATTCTTTACACCTGTCCTCTCCACGTTTTAGCTGTATGGTGTCATGTTTGACATCCTTTTATTTTGTGAGTTCCTTGGCTGATTTCTTTTTAGTTTATTTATTTGTATTTGTTTAAAATTATTTTATTTTTATTTATTTATTTTTGAGAGACAGAGTGAGACAGAGCACAAGTGGGGGAAGGGCAGAGAGAGAAGGAGGCACAGAATCTGAAGCAGGATCCAGGCTCTGAGCATGCATTCAGCACAGAGCCCAATGTGGGGCTTGAACCCATGAACTGTGAAATCATGACCTGAGCCCAAGTTGGACGTTTAACCAACTGAGCCATCCAGGTGCCCCTTTTTAAAAAGTTTTTTAAAGTTTATTTATTTATCTTAAGAGAGAGAGAGAGAGAGAGAGAATCCCAAGCAGGCTCCATGCTGCTAGCATAGAACCTAATATAGGGGCTCGAACTCATGAACTGAGATCATGACCTTAGCTGAAACCAAGAACTGATGCTTAACTAATTGAGCCACACAGGCGCCCCTGATTTCTTTTTTATTTTAAGTTTATTCATTTATTTTGAGAGAGAGAGAAAGAGAGTGGTAGAAGGGCAGAGAGAGAGAGAGAGAGAGAGAGAGAATCCCAAGCAGGCTCCATGCTGTCAGTGTGGAGCCCTGTGCAGGACTTGAATCCACAGTCCACGAGATCATGACCTGAGCTGACATGAAGAGTTGGGTGCTTAACCTACTGAGCTACCCAGGCACCCCCTTGACTGATTTCTTATCAAAACATTCATTTTTCTGCTTTTGTGTTTCCTATGTTCATACTGTCACTTTTGGTCTTTCTTTTCCACTTAGAGTCCTCTTTAGTATTTCTTGCAGCTTAGTGGTCATGTGGTTTAGTGGTCATGAACTCCTTTGATTTTTGTTTATCTGTGAAACTTTTTATTTCTCCTTCTATTTTGAACAGCCTAGAGGATAGAGTATTCTTGGCTGCAGATTTTTCCCACCCAACACTCTGAACATACCATGCCAGTCCTTTGTGGCTTGGAGAGTTTCTGCTGAAAAATCTGCTTATGGGTTTTCCCTTATAAGTAACCGTCTTCTTTTGTATACATGCTTTTAAGATTTTTTTTTCCTTATCACTGTATTTTGCCAGTTTAATTATAATATGTCTTGGTATGGATCTGTTTTTGTTGATTTTATTGGGGTTTCTCTGTGTGTCTTGGATCTGGATATCTGCTTCCTTCCCCAGATTAGGGAAGTTTTCCGGTATTATTTCTTCAAAAAAATTTTCTACCCCCTTTTCTCTGTTTCCTTCTAACAGGATTCCTATAATACAGATGTTATTATGTTTGATGGAGTCACTGAGTTCCCTAAGTCTGTCCTTGTTTTGTAGGATTCTTCTTTCTCTCCTTTGTTCAGCTTTATTACTTTATCTTCTAGGTCATTAAATCTTTCCCCTGGTTTTCTTCCAGTCTGCTCTTTGTTGCATTAAGCATGTTTCTAATCTCATTTATTGCACTCTTCATCTCTGAATGATTCTTTTTTAACTCTTTTATCTCTGTGGTAAGGGTCTCCCTGTTGTCTTCCATTTTTTTTCTCAAGCACAGTGAGTATCCTTATGATTGATGCTTTAAATTCTTCATTAGGCATGTTACTTATATCTGTTTTGCTTAGATCTCTGCCTATGGCCTTATCTTGTTTTTTCATTTGGGATAAGTTCCTCTGTCTTCTCATTTTGTCTAAGTTTCTGCCTGCTTCTATACATTAGAAAAGCCAGTTATGTCTCCTTCTCCTGAAAGTAATAGAAGAAGAGGCCGTGTAATGCCCAGGGCCTGGCCCTTCAGGGAGTATGTCTAGTGTGTGCAGCGTGCATTCTCCTGTTATGTTCCGGCTGGTCTGCCTGTCAGGCTACCCACCGCAGAGGCTCTCCTTGCCTTCTGTGGGCAGTGTTTGGTGTCTGGTCCGAATGTGGTGAGTTTTAACTAGTTCTCTTCTGGACTGCTTATGAAATGAGACCAGTCACCACCTCCACTGTACGAAGGTCCTGTAAAACTCTCTGGTTGGGAGACACGGTATGGTCATGGGCTTGTGCTGGTCTTCAGGGGGAGGGACTCACGGTGCTGGGATCGAGGCAAGCTTGACTGAGAAGGGCCGTCTCACCAGTGTGTGTGTGGGGGGGCGGGGGGGAGGCTTGGTATAAGCAAGTTAGGTGTCCACTGTCCATGCTGCCTGGGTCCTGCAGGTGGCTCTGTGTTTATCCTGAGGGGCAGGGGAGGGAAATGGCACAGGCCAGCCCGTTTGTTCGCGGAGAGTTCTCTCTCAGTGCTGCCTCTCAGGGACATGCTTTGAGAAGAATAAATAGTCCCCCCACCGTGTGCCCCGGTGCTCTTCAGATCACCGTTCCCACGCTGTCGGTCCTTGGTCGTTCGCCTGCTTCCTCTCCCAGAGCAGTCACATTGGACCCTTCAGGAGCCCGGCCCACTGACACCTAGAACTCCAGGCTCTAAGCGCCTCTGCTTGCAAGAACATGAAATTCCGCTCCTTTTGCTTTCCAAGCCAGTGGCTGTGGAGATAGTCTCCTCGTATGCCCCCTTGTGTACTCCTTTCTCTCGTGCCCTTCCTTTCAGCCATGGCTCCCCCCCGCAACACTTATGACCTGTTTCTCCCCGGAGCCCCGTCTCCACACTTCCCACCTGCTTCCATGTGCCCTCTTCTCCATCTTCAGTTGTAGAGTTTGTTTTACCAACATTCAGGTTGATTTCTGGGGTATTTAGGATGATTTTTTTAAAATGTTTATTTATTTTTGAGACTGAGAGAGACAGAACTTGAGGCAGGGAGGGCAGAGAGAGAGCAAGACACAGAGTCCGAAGTGGGTTCCAGGCTTTGAGCAGTCAGCACAGAGCCTGATGTGGGGCTTGAACCCACAAACGGTGAGATCATGACCTGACAGGAAGTCGGATGCTTAACTGACTGAGCCACTCAGGCGTCCCTTTATCATTCCATTTTATTTCCGTGATTGGCTCATGACTTATAACTCTCAAAAATCTATTTTGGTGATTACCACAGGGTTTATGATATTTTAAAATTAGCCTTCACGTGTCATGTAAGGACCTTTCGATGACGCACTCCCAGTTCCTTCCATCTTTTGTGCAATTGCCGTAGATTCTTCTTTCGCACATGCCCAAACCCCAGCTACAGGGCCGCTGCTTTTTCTTCGTATGTCCAGCTGACACTTAGAGCAACTAAATTAATCCTCATCCTTCTCTCATTTCCACCATTCCAGCATTATTCCCTTTTTTGTGTGTGTAAATCCAAGTTTCTCCTGGAATCATATACCTTTTGTCTGAAAGGCTTTCTTTAAGGTTCCTTGGAGTACGAGTCTGCTGGTAAAGATTCGCTCAGCTTTTTCAGAGAAAGGCTTCATTTTTTCCTTCCATTTTTAAAGTGACTTTTTTCTTGGTGTAAAATTTTGTGTTGACAGTTTTTCTTCAGTTCTTTAAATATGTCACTTCATAATTTTCTGGCTTGCATAGTTTCGGACAAGAAGTCTGCTTTATTATTTTCTTTATTTCTCTGTATGTAATATTTTTTTTCTTTGCCTCACAATAATATTTTCATATCTTTGGTTTTTAGCAGTTTGAATATGAGGTGTCTAGGAGTGAGAGAGAGAGAGTGTGTGTGTGTGTGAGTGTGTGTATGTGTGTGCGTGTGTGTGTTTTAGTTTGGGTATTTTTACTGACCTTTCATTTCATGGAATATTTTTCATCATTATAGAGTGTTCTAATAATACTCCCTGTATTAGTTACGTGTTGTGTTGCAAATTACCCCAAAACTGAGTGGCTTCAGAACAACAAAAACTTGTGTTATCTCGGGAGTACCTTGGTAAGTGATTCTTGCTTACGGTTTCTCTTGATGTTTCAATTGAGACATTGGCCAGGGTTGCTCTTATGTAAGACTTGGTGAGGCTGGCAGGTTCATTTTCAAGATGCATCCTTCACATGGTTGTCAAACTAATTGACGGGAGATTCTGGTTCCTTCCCCCGTAGGCCTCTCTGCAGGTTTGCTTGAATGTTCGCATGACCTGGCATTTGGCTTCTGCGGGTGAGTGATCTCTGAGATGGTGAAAGCTGCAATAACTTTTATGACCAAACCTCAGAAGCCACATATGGTCATTTTTATTGTATCCTCTGGGTACACAGGTCAGGCCTGTGCAGTGTGGGTGGGGACCGTATTAGGGCTTGCATACCAGGAAGCAGGGATCGTTGGGGGCTGTCTTAGAGGCTGGCTTTGTCATTGTCATTTTCATGTCTTGCATTTCTCTTTTTTTTTTTTTCTTTTTTTGCATAGACTCTTTTACCTTCCAGCTCTCTGTGGAAAGTCCTCATTTGTTCACTTAGCCATTAGAGCATTTAACATCTTGAATCACAGTTGCTTTAAATCGCCAGTCTGATGGTGCTAACATGTGGGTTATCTCTGTGTCTAATTCTGTCGATTGCTGTCTCTTGACAAAGGGTGGTTCCCTTGCCTTTTTGTGTTTCTCGTCATTTTTCACCGAATGTTGTCCTTGTGCGCAGAACATGAGAAACTGAGATAAAGCAGTATTTATGCCTGGAAGTGGACATGCCCTTTTTCTGCTGAATTGTTGGTATAAATTGAGTCAATCTAGTGAAGAAGGATTTATTTCCATGGTTACCTTCAGCGCACCCCCGGCTTCACATCCCTCTGGCTCACCTTGTGCTTTGGGGAGGCTGGTTCGGGGAGAGTGTTTTGCAATGTTCTGGCTCTGCTCTCAGCCCCGCAGGGGGGTTTCTGGCTCTGCTCTCAGCCCCGCAGGGGGGTTTCTGGCTCTGTTCTCAGCTCCGCAGGGGGGTTTTGCGCCTGGCCCTCACCCCTCTCCCAGAGGTAGACTGCTGTCATTTGTTAGTTCAGCTTCAGTGGTAGGCAGGCTTTGTCTACCTTGACTTCTGGGGTGGAGCCTTCTCCACGATCCCACCCCTCCTCACTATGGCAGCCGAATTCCACCTTGTCTGTTTGGTGAGGCTTACACAGGAGAGTTTTCTGCTCCTTCCTCAGCAGAATTTCTCAGCTATGGTGCTACTGACATTCTGGGCTGGATAATTCTTGGTTTTGGTGGCTGCTTTATACATTGCAGAATAGTTAGCAGCATCCCTGACCTTTACCCATCAGATGCCTGGAGCCCCTCCCTCCAGTTTTGATAAGCAGAAATGTCTCTTGACATTGTCCAGTAGCCTCTGGCTGAGGACCCTGTTCTACTGGCATGGGTATAGGGTCCTTGACCTAGGGCGCTTCTTTCCTCCTCCTTCAGGGTGGGCAGGTTTTCCTTCTACCCGTTGCTCCTCCCCCCACTGCAGTAGGCATTTAGAGTTTACCGTCCGTCCCCCAGAATTCCCAGCAGCTTAAGGCTTTTATTCTGTAAGGGAATCAGGGCTGGGTGGCTTTGTAGCTTTTCCAGTGGAGCAGCCACCCCCCTCCAGGCCTGCCCCGCTGAGGACCGTTCTCCCCGCTCCCTGCCCGTGCCCAGTCTTTCTTGGGAGCACCTGCTGGAGGGTCACAAAGGGCCCGTGAGTGGGTACGAACTCGGCTCTGTGGCTGGGTTTCCTGATGGTTCTTTGCCCGAGTGCTGGCTCACACTTAGCCTTCAGCAGTTGGTGAAACATCTGAGCTGACTTCTTACCTCCTGTGTGGCGCCCACTGAGTCTTCCCTACGCTCTGCCGCAGGCGCCCTGCTGGCCTGTCTCTCCTCGGAAGGGTGAGGCTTTCCCTGGACTTCAGGCTGTTTCATTATCTTGTAATCTCAGCTAGGTTCAAGAAAAGTTATGATTTTATAATTCACCTGCCTTTTTCTTGTTTTAGGGTGGGAGCAAAGTTCTACCCTGCTTTCACATCCTAGGCAGGAGTGGAAACCTGTGGCTTCCTTATTATCCTTAATTTTATAAACAGAAACCTAGTGTTTGTATTTAAAATAGGAAAAGCATTTATTTGAACATTTTACTGTTGTCCTAAGAATATAAATGTGGTTCATGCTTGTTGGGAAATAATGAGAATCATAAAGATGCACATAAAGAAAAAAGTGAAATTTCTTTCTCCTTCATCATCCAGTCCGTAGGGATGGACATTGTGAGTCTGGAGTTTTTTTTTTTTTTAATCTTCCAAGAATTCTTGTAATGCTATATTATAGACTTAACATTTTAATAATAGGAACCCATCATAATATAGTGTTTCACAACGTGGATTTTATACTTAATAATATATTATGACCATTTTTCTATGTCCTTACATGCTGATCTACCTAACAATGTGTTTTCATTAGCTTGGGAAATCACTTGTGAGTACACTGTTCAATTATTAGCTAAATAATATGTTTTCGTAGTTGAACACATTGAAATTAGCTTTGTAGTTTGAAGGCCGAGAAGAAAGGGAAATAGAAATACTTAGTGTTATGTTGGTCTCTGAAAGTGTGTGTGCTAATAAAGCTTGCCATAATGCCAGGGGCAGCAACTTCTTTATCTAAAAGACCAGATAATAAATATGTTAGGCTTTGAGGGCTAGGTACAACATTGCATATTTTATAGTTCTTCAAAAATGTAAAAAAAAAAAAAAACATTTTTTAGCTTGTGCACCATGTAAAAATAAGCCACGGACTGAATGTGACTCGAGGGCCACAGTTTGCTGATCCTGGGTCTAATATGTTGGAAATGCTTTCTTTCTCCACCATTCTCTCCACTCCTCCATACCCCTCAGCACCCTTCCCTAATCTACGAAGTTTAGTAAAGCTTGGTTGCTGAAAGTATACATCTGAAATTCAGATCTCAGCTCTGCCACTAAACAGTGACTTTGGGAAGAAACTAACTTCTCTGTCTTTCAGTTTTACCCACTGCAAAATTGGGATAATAGCACCTACCTCATTGTGACTTGTGAGAATTATGCTGTTATTCACCACATAGGAGCTTGGGAACCTATTATATGCCTGGTAGTATTTAGGGCTAGGAAGTGCCTGGCCTCACGAAGCTTACAATCCAGTGGGAGATTCCGTGTTGATCAGGATACTTTTCGTTGCAAGCAGCAGAGAACACAGTTTAAAATGGCTTAAGGAAGAATAAGGCTTTTGTTTGCTGTTGCTTTTTTTTTTGTTTATGTTTTGGCTTATGTAACTGAAAATTACAGACTTCGGCCTGGCTTCAGCTATACCTGGATTCCAGAATCTCTTTCCATTTCACGGCTCTGCTTTTCTTGCAGGCAGGTTCCCACTATGCGGTGGCCACAGTGCCCCTGGCAATTCCAAATCTTCGTTCTCCCATCAGGGAGAGGCTTTTCCTTCCGGTATCCACATAAGAGTCCTGGGTTGGCCGTGCACTCTACCTTGCCCGGCGTTCCCACCCCTGTAGCCCAGAGTCTGATGAGTCTGATGCCCATCTCTGGGAGCAGGGTGAGCCCCACTTGCACTTCCGAGCCTGAATTAGGAGGCGGGGAAGCTAGACAACAGGCCGGCCAAAATATGTTCACTGGCGACCTTACATGTCTGTGCGGCACACAGCTGTAGAATTATTAACTAGAGCAACGGCAGCAAAGGTGAAGTGCCGCGGCGTGTTCCGTGGGAGGCCTCACTGTGCCGGGTGGCAGTCAGGGAAGAGACTTTGGCCTCAGCGGGGAAGGAAGTGAAGCCATTAACTGGGGTGGGTGTGGGTAGGACAAGGGGAGAAGCCCGCGCAAAGGACCTGGTGGGTGATTCCACGAGAAGTGTTTTTTTAATGTCTTTATGTTTTTATTTTGAGAGACAGAGACAGAAAGTGGGGGAGGGTCAGAGAGAGGGGGAGACACAGAATCTGAAGCAGCTCCAGGCTCCGAGCTGTCAGCACAGAGCCCGACGCAGGCCTCGAACGCAGCTGTGAGATCATGACCTGAGTCGAAGTCGGATATTTAACCGACTGAGCCCCCCAGGCGCCCCTAGAAGTCTTACATGCACGGAATGGAAAGAGAGAGAAGGAAGTTAGAGAGCTGGGAGAGTTAGGGCCTGAGAAGTGTGTTTAGGGGTTTGATCTTTATCTTTATCTCATATTAAATGAGATTGAATGGGATAATGAACACAAGTTTTTAGAACAGAGCTGAACCTAATAATGTGGCCTTTTAATAATCTAATTAATTGAAAATCTGTGAAAACACTACTGGCATAGATACTACCCCTTCTTTTCTAAACACGTACTTAAATTTATTTACTTATTTATACATATTTTTGAAAATTGAGATAAAATCCACATCACATAAAACTAACCATTTAAGGGGCACCTGGGTGGCTCAGTTGGTTAAGCGTCTGACTTCGGCTCAGGTCATGATCTCAGTTTGTGGGTTTGAGCCCCGCGTTGGGCTCTGTGCTGACAGCTAGCTCAGAGCCTGGAGTCTGTTTTGGATTCTGTATCTCCCTCTCTCTCTGACCGTCCCCTACTCACAGTGTCTATCTCTCTTAGAAATAAACAAAACATAAAAAAAAATTTTTTTTTAAACTAACCACTTAAAGCATACAATTCAGTGGCACTTAGTACATTCATATGTTGTGTAGCTGTCACTTCTGTCTGGTTCCAGGGCACCTCGTCACTCCTGAAGGATTAGCGGTCCCTCTCCGTTCTCTCCTTCTCCCCAGGCCCTGGCCGCCACAGATCTGCTCGTTGACTATGGATTTATCTACTCTGAATATTTCATATAGACAGAATCATGTAATGTGGGACCTTTGTGTCTGGCTTCTTTCTTTTGACATAATGTTATTTGAGGTTCATCCAAGTTATGGCATGACTCAGTTCATTTCTTTTTATGGCTGAGAAGTATTCATTCTGTGTATGTATACGTTTTGTTTATCCACTTAGCCATTAATGGACCTTGGTTGTCTCCACATTTTGGCTGTTGCGAATCGTGCTGCTGTGAACATTCAGGTAGCAGTGTTTGTTTGAGTCCCGTTGGGTTCAGTTGAATATTCCTGCAATCAGGATCCAGATATTTTGGATCTACTTGGAAGTGGAGTTAAAATTCCTTTAACTTTTTAAGGAACTGCCAACAGTTTTTCACAGCAGCTGCACCATTGTACATTCCCACCAGCAATGTGTGGGCATTTCAGTCTCTCCACATCCTTGCCAACACTTGTTATTTTCCTTTTTTTTTTTTTTCTTTTATAGCTATCCTAGTGGGTATCTCTGTGGTTTTGATTCGCATTGTCCTAACGACTAGTAATATTGAATGTTCTTTTCATGTACTTGTTGGCCATTTGTATATCTTTGGAGAAGTATCTACTCAGAATCTTTGCCCATAAAAAATTTGGTTCTTGAGTTGTAATGGTTTTTTATGTATTCTGGAGATTTGCCATTCTTCATACGTATATGATTTATAAATATTTTCTTCTATTCTGTAGGTTATTGTTTCATTATCTGGGCAGTTTTTTGATGCATAAAGTTTTTAATTTTGAAGAATTCCAATTTATGTATGTTTTCCTTTTGTTGGTTGTACTTTATTTTTTTTTTAATTTTTTTTTAATGTTTTATTTATTTCTAGGAGAGAGAGAGACAACGTGAGCAGGGGAGGGTCAGAGAGAGAGGAGTCACAGACTCTGAAACAGGCTCCAGGCTCTGAGCTGGCAGTCAGCACAGAGCCCGGCGGGCTCGAACCCACGAACCGTGAGATCATGACCCAAGCGAAAGTCGGACGCTTAACCGACTAAGCCACCCAGGCGCCCCTTGTTGGTTGTACTTTAGGTGCTGTATCTAAGAATCCATAGCCAAATCCAAGGTTTTACCAGTTTTCTTAGGAATGTGTTGTATTTCTAGCTCTTATATTTAGGTCTCTGATCCATTTTGATTTCATTTTTGTACGAGGGGTGAGGTAGGGGTTGAACCTAGTTTTTCTGCCTGCGGATGCCCAGCTTCCCAGCACTGTCAACGAGACTCTGCTTCTGGACGTCTTGGCACCCTTGTTGAGAAGCAGTTGACCGTAGATGCATGAATGATATCCTCATTTAAGATAAGCTAACTGTAAGGGAATAAACCTACAAAATTAATTGGTATGTAATTACATTTGTTGGTTGCATAGGTCTTTAAGCTTTAAGGGTAAGAACATGACTAGGGTTGACTATGTCCTGGCAAAGCAGAAGATGCACTAATCGGTAAGGAGGAAGCAGGGGCAGAGCACTTTAGCCTCCCCCGGGCCCTCAGTTTGCTCACCTGTGCAACGGGAGGTTTGGACCGAGGTGATCTCCAGGACCCGTCTCAGGTCTCCACTGTGCTTTTCTTGAATAAATATCGACCGGCCGCGTTGTGGGCCAGGTGTTGTGCAAGGGGCTGGGGAGGCTGTGAGCAAGACAGCTGGGGACTTGTGGCCACTTGGAAAACAACCCATGGTCTCCAGGCTTTGTCTGTACAAAGTAAGATAATAGATGGGTCCCTAAACAGAACTTACTGGGTGAGCAGATGGGGTCATGATTAGGGCTGCAGCCTGAGGACTTTGCGCGCCGAGTGGAGAAAGCAGCGTGCGGTCAGATCCCGTGCTTGAGGAGGCCGGGCGGCGCTGGGGGCCGAGAACAGAGGGTTTGTGTCCCTTGTGACCCACCGGACAGGCCAGCGAAGCTCATGCTGTGATACTGGTTTTCTGTTGGCCTCGTAATTATCCTCCTACGTCGAGCGTTCTCAAACGTCGTCAGTGTTGAGAGAGTCATTTTTGTTAAGCACTTTAGGATGGGTCTGTGATATCTTTTAGCTTTGAAGATTTCTTTATTATGTGTTAAATCATGTAATTTATAGACCAGCGGCTCCCAACCAGGGGCTCCTTGGCAGTATGACGAGGCACTTGTCCCGGTGATGGGCAGCTGTGTGCTCTTGTCACTTGAGGAGAGAAGGGGTGAGGACGGGGATGTCCTGCACCACAGAGGAGTGTCCCCAGCACGGCGCTGGCAGTGCCTCTGTCGAGAAGGCTCCTCAGCACCCGCGGGCGGCAGAATGTCACAGGTGACGTGACCGTGTGTGGCCCCCGCCGCATGGGGCGGCATGCAGGTTGCTTTCTCAGTGACCTAGACAGTGGTTCACAGCCACGTTTTCGGAATGGTACGTCTGGAAGGACAGGACTGCTCTTATTTTGGCTACAAAATCCCTGTTTTAAGCCCCAATCAAATAAAAGGAGTGATTCTACTTGGAAAGAAATAGTACTGCAAACTCGGTGGAAAACCTAAACTTCTCTTTTTCAAAGTAATCTGATGATAAGAAACCAAACATGATGTTCCTATGGAAATGGTTAGATTTTGGTGGTAAAACTATACTTTGGTCTGGTAAATGCTTTGGGGAAAGGACCAATTTCCCTTTTCTAATAAAAAATATAAAAACTCTTACAACCATTTGACTTTTTAAAAAGGCTACTCCGTCCTACAAGGATTGGTGATCATGCCTATAGAGTAATTTTGCTTTGTTATTTTTAGACAAATCCTTAACAGGGAAGAAGAGAACCGTCATTCTTTACGTTGCTAAATGACGTAATTGAATTAGAACATCACAAACAGCACCAAATCCCTTTCCTGCCCTGCCCTCCTCTGACTTCTTGACGCAACACTTTCATTCCATGAGATCATTCTGGTTACTAGGTAAAAACGTAACTTGCAGCCACTGCCCTACGAGGAGGGAGGTGGACACGCCGTTACCCCCGTCCCCGCACCGGCCGCGAAGAGCAGGGGGCGAAGGCCGGCATGTGCAGGGCGGTCCAGGCGCAGGGCGAGCGGCGCGCGTGCGCGACGGGCGCGACGGGGCGCGACGGCCGCGGGTGCCCGCGCGGTCACGGCGAAGCCCCCCTGCGGGGAGGCTCGCGCGCGCGCGGCCGCGGGGGCGGGGGCAGGAGCCCTCCCCCGGCCGCTCCGGCCCCTGGAGCCGCGTGGCCCCGCGGCCGTCTGGGAGGAGGCGCCGCCGTGTCTCCCCCGCGGGGGCGGAAACCTGCCCCTGTGCCTGCCTGTCCCCGCTCGGCGCTCACGGGCGCCCCCGCCCTCTTCCGGGGCCGGGGTCTTCTTTTTCGGTTTAGTGTGTCCGTGTTTACCTTTGCTTCCTGTGATTTTTTAGAGTTTATTTATCCGTGAGAGAGCGAGCGAGAGGGCACGTGCACGAGCAGGGGAGGGCCAGGCAGCGGAGGGGGAATCCGCGGCAGGCCCCGCGCCGCCGACACGGAGCCTCACACGGGGCGTGAGCCCGCGACCCGGGAGGGCGTGACCCGAGCCGAAGTCAGGAGTCGGGCGCGTGACTGACCGGGCCTCCCAGGCGCCCCGAGTTGCTTATTAATTTCTTTTGAAAACGTTTATTTATTTATTTAGAGAGAGAAAGAGCATGAGCGGGGGTGGGGGGAGGGGGGGCAGAGCGAGCGAGCGAGCGAATCTGCAGCAGCTCCAGGCCCCAGGCTCCGCGCTGTCAGCACGGAGCCCGATGTGGGGCCCGGACTCACAGACCGTGAGGCCGCGACCTGAGCCGAAGTCGGGCGCGTGACCGACCGGGCCCCCCCGGCGCCCCGTGTGTGAATAGCTTTAGAGATGTAACGTGAGCAAAGAATGAAAACTGTCCCATGTACATTCGAGAGCCCAGCAAGCTTTACTCTTAGTCTGTACGTACGTCTCCAGCTTCTTCCAGGGGTCACATGGGGTCCGGGAAAGGGAGCAGGTAAAAGAGAGGAAGACCGAAATGAAGAAATAAAAGGCGAGGGCATCCTCACTGCGTTCGTGGCGCGTGGCCGGGACTCCTGGTGACCTGCCCTAATCATTGGCCCCACACAGTGTCCAGGGAAGCCCAGGTGTTGGCCCAGTTTGCAGGCCCCCAGGCCCCTGTGGTGATGAGGGAGGCAGTGGCCTCAACCGCGTCCCAGACACCGCAGGCTCTGTAAGGTCGTTAGGCAGATATTCCAGTTTCCCTGGGCCCTGAATTCTGGACTTGAGTGTGAAGCGAGATGCGCCGGGCAGGATGTTAAAAGGCTACAGGCTTTGACCGTAGCCACAGAGTGTGGCCTTAGGTTAGCGTCAGTCTGAATTTCCACATGACCTTTTGATTGGGGATTTCAGCACTGTTTCCTTCACACCAGATGGTACAGAGTGACTTTTTATCGGAGTTAACAGTTATCTTCGTTTTTGATGTCTTTCAGTCTGGAAGGCTGGGTCGAGCTGTGTTGTGACTTTGAGTTAGGTGTAGGGTGTTATTGCTAGTGTGGACCTGACTCGTAAGGCGGGGATGGTGAGGTGACCTGTTTTCCTGGAGCAGCTCGGAAGGCGCGGTTGCTGGTGCCGGTCGGTGTGGCCTGGGCTTACTGGGGAGCGAGGTGCCGGCGGAGAGGCACGTGGCCTGCATGATCTGCATGATGTCCTGTTGTGACCGGGGGCAGTCCCAGCGTCCCCGGCTCGCTTCTGAGCGGAGGACAGGCAGGGGGAGGTAGGCCCGCGCTTGGAGGGGGTGGGGGAGGGGCAGGGTTCCCCAGCAAAGCATTCGAGGAGGAGGGGCTGATAAACTGGCGTTGAAGGCTCCGCTTTGTCCCCAAGTCTGCGCAAGCCAGTGTTCCTTGCGGGTGCTTTGGCACGAGCCATCCCCGCAGACGGGGTTAACCATACGTCTTAACGATGCTCGGGGACAGAAAGGGGGAAACCTGCCTAACTGAATTATGCCAATACCCCTTTGTTACATTTTTGTGTTTACCTCCAGTCTTCTTTCATGTATAATTTTTATAAGGTAATGATAGGGACTGTGTGTGTGTGTGTGTGTGTGTGTGTGTAGTGTTTCCTATTCTGCCTGTATTCATCCACATCTAACACTTCCCTGTTTACTAGAGTCTGCGTCACCTAAATCCAACACCATCTCTCCGTGTGCGTTAAAGTCATCACTGCCGGGGAAGACTTCCCCTCCTTACTGTTTTGTTTTCTGTCTGTCCTGCTGTCTTGTACTTAGTTTGTCCCTTTTCCCGCTCTCGTCGTCGTCTTCCGCTTTTGTTCCCTTGACTTTGTTTTGTCTTGTTTTTGCTTTGACTCCTTTCTCATCTTCTTGTGTGCATCTTCTGTAGGTATTTTCTTCGTGGTTACCATGGGGAATTACATAAAATATAGTGATTTATTTTAAACTGTAACATCTTCGGTCAACTGTATACAAAAACTACTCCTACATACATCCCGCCCACTTTATGTTATCGGTGTCACAAGTTACACAGTTTTGTATTTTGTTTACATGAACATGGTTTTGCAGTTACAGGTATTTTTCACACTTTTATTTTTTAAATTCTGTGCCAGAATGAAAAATGGTGTATGTACTCCCATTATGGTATTCAGGACTCTCTATTTTTCTATATATTTAACTTTACCAGAAAGCTTTCTATTTTTAGAAACATTCTCCTTGCTATTTAGTATTTCAACTTGAAGGATTTCCTTTAGCAACTCAGGAATGAAGTGCCTCAGCTTTTGTTTTTCTGGGAAGGTCTTTATTTCTCCCTCATTTCTGAAGGACTATTTTACCAGATACAGTATTTTTAGCTGTCAGCTTTTTCTTTTACCACGTTGCCCCACTACCTTCTGGCTGGAATTGGTTTTGCTGAGAAATCAGGGGGAAATTTCCTGGGAGCTCCCTTGAAAGAGACCAGTACTTTCTCATGCTACTTTCAAGATTCTTTCGTTGTCTCCGACTTGGCAGTTTGATTACGTGTCCTGGCATAGGCCTCTTTGGGCTCCTCCTTGTTGGAGTCTTGAACTTTTTGAGTTGGATATGCTTTTTCTCCCTCAGATTTGGAGGTTTCTGGCCATCATTTCTTCACGTAAGCTGTCTGCCTCATCCTTTCTTCTTCTCAGAAGAACAGAGATTTAGTCAGTGGTAACCCATAATTTCCTTGGCATTTTTCTTTGTTCTCTTTCCTTTTTATTCCCCTGACTTAATAATTTCAGGTGACTTGTCTTTGAGTTTCTTGATTCTTTCTTCTGATTGGACAAGTCTGCTGCTGATCCACTCCAGTAAATATTTTAATTCAGTTATATTCTTCAGCTCCCAAATTTGTTTGTATTTCCTTCTTGGCTCTTTTATTTTGGTCACGCATTGTTTTCTGATTTTATTTAGTTGTCTATGTTCTTTTGTAGCACACTGAGCTTCTTAAGATGGTTATTTTGAATTATTTTTTAGGGTAATTTATAGATCTTCGTTTCTTTAGTGTTGGTTTCTGGAAATTTATTTTGTTCCTCCAATTTGTTCATATTTTCCTGTTTTTTAACATGCCTTGTTATTTTTAACTGTGATTTGTGCATTTGAAAAAACAGGCTCCTCTCCCAGTACTTATGGACTGGCTTCATACAGGGAATCACCTATTAAGCTCGTTAGAGATTCTGGGAGCCTTTCAGCCCTTTTCTGAGGATGTGTCTTCTCTTGCCTTGTGCCTGGAACTTCCTAGGGAGGCTTGTGCCTGGAACTTCCTAGGGAGGCTTGTGCCTGGAACTTCTTAGGGAGGCTTGTGCCTGGAACTTCCTAGGGAGGCTTGTGCCTGAAGCATCTTAGGGAGGCTTGTGCCTGGAACTTCCTAGGGAGGCTTGCCAGTTTCTCAGGGGCTGACCATTGCTGCTCCCTCTGGAGTCTGTCTGCAGTGCTGTCGGTTCTCTGGCTTTGCAATGTGCCCCGAGCTCCCTTTATTCTCTGTGGCCCCCAGACGTCTCAGGTATGCCAGTTCCCATGTTTCTCTGAGTCAGGTAACAAAGAAACTAGTCCCTCAGGCAGAACCCCCCCGCCCCCCGCCAAAAGCTGGAATTTTGAATGTACATTCTATATTTCTCTTTCTGTCCCAAGCCAGAAGCTATTTCTCCCAATTGAACTGAGCGGTGCCAGCTTAGGGGAAGGGCTAGTTTAGATGAAATGCAGTGGCTTTTCTTACCTCTTTCAATGTGCTTATTCTTGGCTTCGTGTGGGACTGGATACTGCAACTTCCTGACTGGTTTCTGGAGCTGTCTTAAAGGCTTTTCGGACTGTGTATTGTCAGATTTTTGTCTCTGTGGGAGGATGAGGCGTGGGACTTCTAGTCCATCATCTGGGTGATGTCACTCCATAAGAGTTACAATAAAAGATCCAGATCTTGATATCAGAGAGGATGTCGTTTCACAGCTATAAATGAATCCATTTGTCTATGTTTCTTCTTAAATTCCGCAGAGTCTCCTGCAACAGTGGAATTCAGTCAATCTAAATTAAGTGCTATTTTGAAACAATCACCTTATTGATACTTTCAGTACTTTGCTATTGGTCAGTCATCCCTGTATATCCTTCTGCTGTTCTTTGAGTTACCTTTGTAAGGGCACATTTATTTAATGTGAAATTATTAGGTATAAGCACCTTTCTGGCTCCTGATAACATTGACTGAGTGGCACTGTAAATGCCCTTTATTCATTTAAGAGCAACCAATTAAGACAGTTTGATTTTATGCTTGCCAGTATTAGGTATATTAATCTTTAAAATCCTTATTAAACTGAAAAATGAAAGCAGACACTTCATTATCCAAATCTATGAAGATAAACATGTCATTGTCCTAACATTGGCATTCTTTTTTTTTTTTTTAATTAAAACATTTTTTAAATCTTGTGAGAGAGAGCACAAGCGAGCGCAAGCAGGGGAGGGTCAGAAAGAGGGAGACACAGAATCTGAAGCAGCTACAGGCTCTGAGCTGTCAGCACAGATCCCGATGCGGGACTCGAACTCACAAACCATGAATTCATGACCTGAGCCAAATTCAGATGCTTAACCTCCTGAGCCACTCAGGTGCCTGCTAACATTGGCATTCTTAATTTGGTTTCTAAAATTACTGTAAACCTGAGTAAGCAGTTCTCTTTCTCTAAGCTTAAAAAAACAGAAACTCAAATCTCTGTTTTAAAGGACACTGCGGAAGGGCACCTGGGCGGGTCAGTTGGTTAGAGTCCAACTCTTATTTTCAGCTCAGGTCATAATCTCACGGTTTGTTAGATCAAGCTCTGTGTTGGGCTCCATGTTGAAAGTTCAGAGCCTGCTTGGGATTCTCTCCTTCTCCCTCTTTCCCTTTCTCCCTTTCTCCCCCCATCTCTGTCTCTCTCTCTCCCTCTTTCTCCCTCTCTCTCTACCCATCCCATGCTAATGTACACACACACACACACACACACACTCTCTCTCTCTCTCTCAAAAATAAATTAAAACAAAAATAAAGGACACTGCAGAGCTCTTTTGGAAAGATGGGGATGATACTTTAACAAAAACTCAAGAGTTGATGTAATGCTGATTATATATAATATAGATAAAGATATAGGGAACCCTCTTACACTGTTGGTGGGAGTGTAAACTGGTGCAGCCCCTCTGGAAAACAGTGTGGAGTTTCCTCAAAAAGTTAAAAACAGAACTCCCCTACAAGCCAGCAATTTCACTACTGGGTATTTACCCAGAGGATACAAACATACTGATTTGAAGGGGTTGCATGCGCCCTGATGTTTATCGGAGCATTATCAAAGAGCCCACATGCCCATTGACATTTGGATAAATGGATAAAGAAGATGTGGTATATATATACAGTGGAATATTAGTCAGTCATCAAAAAGAACGAAATCTCGCTCTTTGCAATGATGTGGATGGAACTAGAGTGTATCACACTGAGCAAAATAAGTCGTTCAGAGGAAGGCATACCATATGATCTCACTGATGTCTGGAATTTAGGAAACAAAACAGATGAACATACGGGAAGGGGATAAAAAAGAGGGAAGCAAACCATAAGAGACTCTCAATGATAGAGAACAGACTGAGGGCTGATGGGGGGGTGGGGAGGTGGGGGGAAGAAGGGCTAGATGGTGACAGGCAGCAAGGAGGGCACCTGATGGGATGAGTCCTGGGTGGTGTATGTAGGTGACGAATCACTAAATTCTGTTCCTGGAACCAGTTTTACACTATATGTTAACTAATTAGAATTTAAATAAAATTTTGGAGAAGTTTCAGTAAATGAAAAAAAATACAGATGTGTATCTAGATCTGTGACTAAACCTCCCTTCTCATAGCAGAAACTTAATCGCCCCTCATGCTTTAGAAGTTATAGGTTGTTAAATTAATGCCCAAAGTAAAAATAAGCAGGTGTCTAGTATGAACATTTTCATTTTGTAAAAGCTGTTAAATGAAATATGTAAATACCAGTTAAGGAAAGAAATTTTTGATCTTAATCACTCTGTTGAAAATATGGTAAGTCCATTTGAAAGTATCCAGGGCATGCATGTTTAATTCTTGGCAAATAGTTAATGCTTTTACAATTGTAATATCAGCCTTTAGTTTTTTCACTTTGCTGTTGCGGTGGGTGATCATCATTTACCAAAAACATTGGATGTCGAGCGCTATACAGAGCATGTACAGTCCTGTCTTAAAAAGACGTATATTAGAAGGCATATGAGGGAATCTGGGAATTTAATATTCATGATAAATAAGGAACCCCTGGCACAGAACTCCATGCTGGTAAAAGTCCGGTGGACCGCAGGCAGGAGCGTGTGCTGGGTAAGCATCCCCAGGCCTCTTTGTCTGTGCTCCCTCCTGCGTGGCGCCCTCCTGCGTGGCGCCCTCCTGCGTGGCGCCCTCCTGCGTGCCTGGGGGCGCAGGCACCCTGCGAGTCGTATCTGCTTACTCTGAACCTCCTTGGTTGTGTTTATTTTCATTTGAAAGTCAATAGTCAAAGACTTGTTGCCCAGTACACGTGTTCGAACAACCGGGGAAAAGAAATCAAAAGGTTTCTTTCAAGTTGGTGACTTTCACCTTTGAGAGGTGGGGTTGTGCTGTGTGAGCCCCGGCTCCGCGGGGACCGCTTCCCGGCACGCAGAAGGCCCGGCCACTGGCAAGCCCCGAACTGCACACCCGTGGCGGGGAGTGCGGCCGCCGCCGGCCCCCTTTGACCGGTAGTAAATGTTACGAGTGTGGGTGGGAGAGGAGCGGAGAGACGTGCACGCCTTCTGGGGAGGCGGTCGCGTTGGCCCTGAGCGCGGTACGCGTGACGCAGGGTGGGTGGCCCTCCTGGAGAACACCTTGCACCTTTTCACGCTGGGAAAATATATACAAGCCTTCCCTTAACAAAGATTCCTTTCCTGCTGTTTATTAATATGTTACATGCACTTGTCTTGGGAATCTTCTACATTTTCTTGCTTTGCCTACAAGTTCAAATGAACTACTACTTATTGGTGAAGTTTTGGGGTGATGGTGGGGTGGTCTGGAGCCAATGGCCAAGAAAGAATTCTTGAAGACATCTTTGGTGCAAAAAGGTGACTTTATTAAAGCCCAGGGAGAGGACCCATGGGCAGAAGAGCTGACGGGCTCGTGACAGGTAACTCATTATATCCCCTCAGGTTGGGAGGGGGTCAGGGATAGATAAGCCTCTAAGGTATTTTGGCAGTGAGGTTTCCAGGACCCTGAGGGGCTGGCTGCTGCCGGGGAAACGCCATTTATTGCCATTTAATAAAGCCTCAGTCAGGAGACCTTTCAGATGTGTATCGGGGCCATAAGCCCGGAGGGCGATGGCCAGCGCGTGTCCTGGGGCAGCTGCGATCGAGGAAGTAGACTCACAGGGTCCCCGAGGCTGGGACCATGTTAAGCTAAGTTCTGTTTGCCCCCAGCAAGTGTCATCCTCGAGGCGGCTGAGCTTCTAGAGGGGGGTCACTGCCCGTTTCAAGGACTTGTCACTGGGCTGCAGGCGGCGAGGGGATTTAATTGTTCTTTTTTCCCACCTCGCCTGGCAGCACTTACACCCCTTTCCTTTGCTCTCGAGCAGCCAGAGGGTCAGGTCTGTCACACGACGCCCCCGGGGGTGGGGGGCGTATCAGCCCACACGCGCCCTCAGCCTGCCCACGCCCCCACATCACTTCCCCCCACAGAAGTTGGTAGGCGGTGGGTGGAACTCCTCGCTCCAAGGGCCCCGGGCTTGTCCTCATGACTGAGCATGGCCGGAGCCAGCCCTGCAATACCGAATGCCTCCCCGCCCCCTCTCCGTCCCCACCGTGTACCCAGGGCGCCCTGAGGCTGGCACGGCTCTCCTTTCCTCTTGGCCAGCGTTGACCCACCATGAGCAGCAGGTACTGTATGTTGATTCCTCGCTGTTTACCAGCGTGTGTCTTGCTCTTTGCACGCACCCAGGTCGGGCGGCTCCGTGCCCCTGTGAGGCGACTACTGTTCTTTGTTCTGTGCCTGTGCCTCCCACCCCTCCACTTCCTGTGACCTCCACATGTGGGGGATATTTTTGGTGGTTTCATTTATTGCCGTATCCCCAGTATCTAAAACAGTGCCTGGTTCATGGCAGACACTTAATATTAACATTTGTTAATTCATTTGTTAAACCCAGTGGATGACTGGTTTATAAACGAGACTTTAAAGCCTTGCCTGAGAGCCACAGCCAGTAAGTGTAGGGATGCACCTGGGTTCGGGTCCCTCATAACCAGCATGCGCTCCTGCCCCTCTCAGGGTCGTGCGGCGGGGCTGGGGTTACAGGGAGCCCCTCC
Organism: Proteles cristata cristata; assembly: GCA_017311185.1. Taxonomy (NCBI): domain Eukaryota; kingdom Metazoa; phylum Chordata; class Mammalia; order Carnivora; family Hyaenidae; genus Proteles; species Proteles cristata. Next base: position 72,335 of record JAESUZ010004175.1, read on the forward strand.
CAGCCCTCCCAGGCACGTCAGCCCCCACTCCCTTCTCGTCTAGGTCGCTGCCCCTTTACCGCACCCTTAGCCCCTCTCCGGCCATCCTGCGGGCTGGACACAACTTTTACCTCCCACTCCCGGAAGAGATGCCGTGAGAGGACTTGGCAGCCGGCTGCCTCCTTTCCTTGTGGGCGGGAGAAGCGCAGCTGGACTCCAGGGCCAGGGGAGGCACACAATATTGGCCGACTGCATGAGGGTCCAGACAGTTCCCTGCTAGAAGCGAGAGAAGACGGACCAGGTGTTGGAGTTGGCTTGACCTTAGACGAGGTGGCCTTCTCCCTGGTCTCTTGGGAGCCGAAAAACCCAAAGTTGAGAGGAACCAGGCTGCCGAGCTGTCTCCTTCCTCGACTGAGTAGAGGAGGTTGGGGCGAGTCTAGGCCTCGGCAGGCAGCTGCGGGTGAGGGGGAAGGGTCCCCCTGGGCGGGGGTAGTGGCTGTGGATGGCGTGGGGGTGGCGAGGCACGGGTCCTGTGGCCCCTGTGGGCACAGCCGACGGGTACCCTGGTCTAACAGGCAGCCTGGGCCCCTGCTGCGACTGAGTCTGGGGCACTTCACTTCTTCCTAAGTGTTTTGCTCCTTCTTCCTCACGTTGACCCTTGAAGCATTATGTTTGGCTGTGGGAAGATTGTATCAATGACAGTCAATTACGTGAGTGGAATTCTGTGCAGTAATTATTCACATTGTCAGATACGGGCTAGGCGAGTCGTTGTTCAGTCTTGATCGCACCACAAAGCTTTATGTGTTTTTAGCTCTATTAATTTGTCGGAAAATGGCCCTCTTCATAATTCAGAGATTCGAGAGAAGACCACATCCCATCTCCTTTGAGCCAGAGAGCGGACAGGTGGGCAGGGGGCAGGCAGGAGGGGGAGCAGGTGGGGCAGGGGTCAAGCAGTGGGGGAGGGGGCAGGCATGGGGGGCGGAGGGCAGGCAGGTGGCCAGGGAGCACTAGCAGGCGGGGAGGGGCGGGCAGGTGGGCACCGCGAGTTGCCCGCCGCCAGAACCGGTGCTGGACCGGAGCTCGCTCCGAGGCGTAAGAACACGAAAGCCTGGAACACGGTGGTGCCTGGAAGGGTAAGATGTGAGACGCCCGGTGGCACGCCCTTGAGGCGGCTGCACACCCTGAAATGGGGCAGCTTTCAGTGCTGGGCAGCCCAGCTCCGAGTGCTGCTCTTTGTAGAATTCAGGACCAGGCAGGTCCCTATGCCTGTCCGCTTGTACCCAGAGGTTTTCATTAAGTCTCTGCTCTCTCCCTAACCCCTGAGTAGGAAATCCCCTTCTTCAGAGCGTAAGAGGTAGAAACTGAGGCCTTTTATTAATAGCATATGGGCAATTCACAACTAAATTACCCTGTTATTTGGATCTGATTAACTTGCTATGTTTTTGGTGCTTTCCTGAGACCTTGTTCCCGAAATGGTACAATAGGTGAGAATCATGGTTTTATGATACAGACAATGATAAAAATGAGAAATGAAACTTGAGTTATGTTGAGTCCTGTTACCCTCACAAATTACCTTTTTTTCCCATTTTCTTTTGACCCTTGCACAGTCTTATGTGAAATTCTCTACCGTGCTTCCGTGTCTCCACCTTGACCCGGGGTCTTGTGTGTCATTGTATCTGTTCTGCAGTAGAGCCCGTTACTTGTGACGGCTGAGCAGCTGGGCCGTGTGGGCACCTCGGGAGAGCCCCGGGGAGTGGGCTTGGCCCGTCCTGCGTGCCCCCCGCCCCGCCTTCCGGGCTCCCCGTCTAGTGTCAGGACAGTTCAGATGCATCAGGTGACAGCTGGCCATCTGCAGTTTTAAAAACATTTTGTTTTTGTTTGAATGACTCCTTCATCTTTAAAAATCAGGGAATTTTCGTACAAAGTGTAGATTTCTAGCAGCTCTTTAAAATGTGACGGACTGCGAGGATGCCTCCTTTCCCTGCAGCCACCTGGCTCTTGGGGAACTGGGAGACTGGGGGAGCATCACCACAGAATTTCCGATGGAAGAACTTCAGCTTCGTTCTCCTCACTGAGGCTCTGCCCTCTTAGTCTGTTGCTGTGACTTGGAGGACCCTCACTCTGTCTCAGGCCCCTCAGGTCTCCCCTTTTTTAGAGGCAAACGCAGTGGCAGAAGTGGCTACCATCCCAGCTGGCCACCCCCTGCCCCACTAAGGAAGTGCACACGGTCAACAGTTGCCCAGGAAGTTTCAGAACCAGGCCTGCGCATCTGTGACTTGGAGATGCTACTAGAAACTACCCATAAGGCTCAGGGGCGCCTGGGTGGCTTAGTCAGTTGGGCGTCCGACTTTCGCTTAGGTCATGATCTCGCGGTTCGTGGGTTCGGGCCCCGCGTCGGGCTCTGTGCCGACTGCCAGCTCAGAGCCTGGAGCCTGTTTCAGTCTGTGACTCCCTCTCTCTCTGACCCTCCCCTGCTCACGCTGTCTCTCTCTCCTGGAAATAAATAAAACATTAAAAAAAAAAAAGAAAAAGAAACTACCCATAAGGCTCTGAAGATTTGGAAATGGGCTAATACAGGTCATCATTATTACTGATAGGGGTAGTGGGAAGAAGCATCTACACATTGAGCTTCCTATATAAGCAGTACCATTACTTTGGATCCCTTCTGCTGTCTGTGTACACGTTTTGTTACAGCACACAGTTAGTTGGACGCGGAGGTCGGACGACTTGCCCGGGATTATGCGGCATTCAGTGAGGGTGTGGGGGTCACACCGGTTTCCGTGACTCCCTGTTCAGTTTTTTGTTTAGTTCCAAACTATTTCGTGCTGTGAAACTGTGTTTATCTGGCCTTCAGGTCGCTTGTGCATATGCTTAGTCAGTAGTTGGGGTAGTAAGAAGCCTGATACCCCCTAGCCTGTAGAAGCCGTCCAGCCTTAAAGGGCTGTGAGGGACTGGTAGTGAAAGTGCTGCTGCTCTGGAAGCTACTGCAGCGCTAAAAACCAGAACAACCTGAATCTGAAAAACACTGCTGATCTTTTTGATTGACTAAAAGAGCCCTGTCAAGGGACTTCCTGGTCAGAAAGCATCATCCAGGTTGCTCTGAAGAAGGTGGAAAGGTTTCCTTGCCCGGCTGTGGTGAAGGTGGCCGTGTGCAGGACATTTTTGTCCTGAAGGAAGGTCTTCATATTCTTGAAAGTTGTAAAGTCTTTCCGAAGCATGAAATGGATTCTGAAGCAAAAGTGACGAGTCTACAGTAGATAAAAATACTTAAGTGAGGCATATATAGCAAACAAAATCAGCAGAATCAGAACATTTATAGCAGTAAAAAAAATGTTTTTAAAAGGCTAATGTACCTGCCATAAATCAAGAATCATACTAGAAACCTTGTGGTAAAATGGTGAAATATGAACTGCTGATTTAAATAGAAGTATGAAAATCTAAGTCTTCCCCCCCATCTAATTGGAAAAATCCAAGATAGATCCGACACTACGGTGAGCGTATTCTTGCCTACTTTGGGTGGTTTGGGGGATTAAGGGCAATTTCCTAGGGCTGCCGTAACAGCCGCCCGGAAACTTGGTGACCCGCAACAGTGACCTTGTTTTCTCCCGGCTCCGCAGGCGAGTTGGGGGCTGTGCACCCCCTGGAGCCCTTGTCGCCCCTTCCTCCCGGGGCTTGCTGGCAACCCCTGTGCCCCCGGCCCGGGGCTGCCTCCCCCGGGGTCTCCCTCCCGCACCACACGGCCTTTGTCCCCGCGCGTCCACAGCTCCCGTCCCTTCGGTCGGATCAGGGTCCTCACTAATGCGGTGTGACCTCATCTCGGTTACGTCTGCACGGTCCCTGTTTCCAAATAGGGTCACCCACAGGTACCCGGGTAAGGACGTAAGTGTATCTCTCTCGGGGGGAGGGGGGGCACCATTCAACCTGCGATGGCCCGTTTAGTCTAAATGGGCACGTGCTGTACTTTTATCCCTCGCATTCTGCCCTATGAAAAAAGTCTCTGTTTGCACCAAAGTGTACATTCAAGGCTGTTTATCACAGCCCTGTTTGTAATAACAGTGAACTCAAAGCAACCGAACCATCGTTCAAAAGGAGAGTAGAAAACCATGGATGTTTACGTGATGACAAATTACACAACTTTTAAGGAGGTGGCGCCGTCTATACTGATCGAGAAGGACATCACTTTAAGTCCAGAGAGCAAGCGGGCGCTCTCCGTCTCTGTCCGTGTATCTGCGTACGTGGCCGGTTGCTGCTGTTCTTAAGGGTGGACGGAGGGGCGCGCGCACGTGTGCGCGGCCGGGCGGAGGCGCGCGCACGTGTGCGCGGCCGGGCGGGGGGCGCGCGCACGGGTGCACGACACGTCCATCTTGTGTATGAGCACAGAAAAAGTGGAGAATTCCGCTTCTACGCTATTGGCCCTGGTTCTCCCAAAATGAGAAATGAGCAGCTCTTCTCCTAGTGTGAACAGCTGTTTATTCTGATGTCCTTGACAGGCCTTGTGTTACGTGGCTTTGTAGAATGTACTGAGAAGCTTAAGATTTTTTCTGTGCTTTGAAATAGTGATATTATGTGGGAATTATGCGTTCTTGAAGGTGTGTTAGTACACATTCGCCAGCACTCTACTATCTTATTTTTTCATCAGCTATGAAAAAATTTTAAAAGCAGAAAAGTATGGAGAATACACTCACCCACCACTGTGAATTAACAAACACCGAACATTTTGTTGTTCTTTTTTGTTTAGAAAGAAAAAATCTTTTTAAAATGCCTGTTTATTGGGGCGCCTGGGTGGCTTAGTCAGTTAAGCGTCCGACTTTCGCTTAGGTCATGATCTCGCGGTTCGTGGTTTCGAGCCCTGTGTCGGGCTCTGTGCTGCCTGCCAGCTCAGAGCCTGGAGCCTGTTTCAGTCTGTGACTCCCTCTCTCTCTGACCCTCCCCTGCTCACGCTGTCTCTCTCTCTCTCTCTCTCTCTCTCTCCTAGAAATAAATAAAAATATTAAAAAAAAATAAAATGTCTGTTTATTTCTTTTGAGAGAGCGAGCACGGGTGGAGGAGGGGCAGCGAGAGAGAGCGAATCCCAAGCAGCCGCTGCACTGTCAGCGTGGAGCCCGATGCGGGGCTGGAACTCACGCACTGCGAGGTCATGACCCGAACCACGACCAAGGGTCAGATGCTTAGCTGTCTGAGCCCCCCAGGCGCTCCTAAAATTAAGCATCTTTGAACAGGTTGTTGGTCAGTTGCGTTTTCTCTGCTGTTAATCACCTGTTCGTATCCTTTAAAGGCCATTTTTCTGTTGGGTTGTTCATCTCTTTATTGATGGGTGCTGTACTAGGGATCTTGGTTTCTTTTCCACTAAGCCCTCTCCCCAACGGTTTCATATATATGTGTATTATGTATGTGTGTGCATATATGTAATATATAATTATATAATACATAGTATATTACAATATATACACACCCGTATGCATACACACGCACGCAGTACTGATTTTGGAACTTTTTTTAGTCAGTTTTGGATAAATACTTGGCCTAAAGTTACACACGATACAGAAACCCGTTCCAGTCTACAGTCACCCCCGTGTTTCCCGTTGCCAACAGTAGGAGCTCTGACCGGGGTGCGGCCCCGGCGTCCTTGGTGACCCGCCTGCACGTTCTCCCACACGGGCGGAGGCTGTCCGCGCCCTCGGGCGCCAGGGGTCGCTTAGGACGGTCTCCGTGTGCGGGGTCCTCGGAGGCGCAAGACCCGGGAAGGTTCGCTCCTCTCAGCTGCTGGGGCTGCTGAATCTTTCACGAAAGGCCCGTTTTCCGTCTCTGGGCCATGACTCCCCCAGTAAGAAGAGGGTGGCCGCTCCCTCTGGAAACTTCCAAGCTGCATCTCCCGTCTGAGCTGGGAGATGACGTGGGACGCAGAGAGGCAGCGCGTCCGCTCAGGGCTTCGAGGAAAGTGTAGGAAAAGCTCTCCGTTCGGCAAGCCCGTGGTCAGTTTTGCCTTTGGGAAGTAAGCGGGGTTGGAAGTGAATCTGGCACATAGCTCCGCACGGGGATGGGAAACGGTCTCCAGCCTGCCGGGGGCGAGGGGACAGCTCGTGGGCAGGACGCAGTCCTGAGGTCCTGGCAGTAGCTTCCCTCAGAGTGACCTCCAAGACGGGGTGTCCTTTCGATTTATTCTGGAGTAAAACCAAGCGCTGTGCGTCTTAAGCTTCCCGTGGAGCGAGCCCTTCCCGCTGCAGCGATGGAAGGGAGGGGTCGCTCGCCAGTGCGCGCAGTGACCTGGGTTTCGTTGCAAAGCGCTGGGGAGAAAACTCGGCGTCACTAATGATCATCTCGGAGATGGAGATGGTGTCTTTCCCCGCGGTCGCATTACAAAAATTTGCAACAGCGAACAGTTACCTTCGTAAAAGTAACCGCACGCGTGTGTTTTGGGCCTCACGCGGGGTCCCCGTGGAGGAGGCAGCGGAGTGTGCAGCGGCCGAGCCCGGAGGGGCCGCCGGGCCTGTGTCCTGGCGGCGTGTGAGCTCCGGCAGGTTCGGTCACCTGTGCGCGGCGGGTCCCCATTTACAAACCGCAGGGGATGTAAACACGTGACTGTCCTGAGACTAGACTGAAGGTACGGAAAGTGCTCACCATGTACCAGGTACTGTTTGAAATGCTTGGGAGATGTTAGTGTGATAATGACTTACCTTTAGAGTTTCTTTAAAAAAATTTTTTTTAATGTTTATTTTTGAGTGAGGGAGACAGCGTGCAAGGGGGGAGGGGCAGAGAGACGGAGGCGCAGAGTTTGAAGCGGCCTTTGAGCCCGAAACGGGGCTCGCACCTGCGAGCTGTGAGGTCATGACTTGAGCGGAAGTCGCATGTTTAACCGACTGAGCCACCCAGGCGCCCCGAGAGTTTCTTGTGCCAACAGTTTTACTTGTGCTTTGGTTTTTCTTTTCAGTATTTGTTTTTTGTTGTTTTAGCAGAGGACAAATAAGAATGAAAAATAGGAATTGAATCCCCTTGGATGTAGTCATGTCAGAGAGCCTCAGTGACAGGGAAGAGGTGATCACATTTTACCTTTCTTTTAGGTATTTCTTTTTGTTAATTTTAGCCTACGACAAACAGGGAGGAAAAAGAGGAATTGAATTACCCAGGAGTCATGTGGTTCTGTTTCTCACTGGTTACAGCGAAGAGGTGAATGACATTTTTTAAAATTGAGGCACACTGGATATACAGCATAATAAACATTATATTAGATTCAGCTGTACAACATAATGATCCGATATTTGTACTGCGAAATAATCACAGTGAGCCGAGTTAACACCTGTGATCTTACATAGTTACCTTTTTTTCCCTTGTGATGAGGAGCTGTGCTTTTTTATACCTGAGTTCAGTATGGGGACTTTGGCTGTGTTTCTGATGACGAAGGCTGTGTAAATGTCCAGCCCCTGCAAGTGTTAGGACTGCATCACACGCCTGTTACTTTAGGAAGGAATAAACTCGGTAGCCTCCTGCCCCGTAGTTAACCAGAATCAGGTGAGCTGCCAAACCTGAGGCCCCACCCTGTCCTCCCGGCAGAGAAGCTTGGCTTCAGGCAGCAGCCACAGACCTGCACAGAGCCAAGTGGGTGAAACTTGTGATCTTTTCTTGAAAACGTGGCGAAGAGTGAAACTCCTTGGTTATTATTTTAAATGTAGGCAGCAGAGTGGCTTACGTCGCTATTTAACGGCATCCTGGCTAGTGGTGGCCAAGGAAATAGTCACGTTGCCAAGGCCATGAAAATATCACCATCTTCCTCAGAGATGGGGCTGGATTCCAGAACCCTCTTTCGGGCAGCGCTCAGACCTGTCATAGTTTATTTTGTTGCTCTGTTTTCGGGCAACAGATTTGGTCATTGCTGTTACTGTACGAGTGCTGAAAGGGTGTCCTAATACCCACCTACTCAGAGATAACCATCTGTGACGAGATGCCCTGGAGATTGCCGCTGGCACCAGTGTCTGCCGATGCTCCCAAGCCAGAAGCCTGGGGGCCCCGCACCTCATCCCCTTCCTGCCCTCCCCCTCGCGGACTGCCCACATCCAACGCATGATTCCACTCATTGTAATAGTTCTGGAATCCCTCTCTTCTTGTTCTCATTTGCCCTTGCGTTAGATTCCTTCTAAATGGCCACTTGATCAGTCGTTTTAAAGCCTTCCGTCATTTCCTGCCGTCAGCAGGATGGAAGCTGGGCTCCTCGGCACGGCCTGCAAGCCTCCTGTGATGTGTCCCCGCCGCATCGCTTCCACCCTCTCCTCCTACCGACCTGAGCCCTTCAGAGGCCCACGGACACACCTGTGCTTTGGGAAAAGTCTTATTCACTTGTGCGACACACTTCAAGGCTCTCTGTGAGGCCTTCTTGAATGACTCCTTTCTCTTCCTCTCCTCCTCTGCTTCCAGCAGAATCAGTCAGGTTTTATCCCCCACCCCCCTAGCCACTTATCTGATTTTAGGACAGGATGAGTCATGCCACACTGTGGTAATTTATTGGGGTGTTTCTCTTCTTGGTTAAGACCTACTTGAGGACAAGTGATGGCATCTGTAATGCCAGGATTTGCCCTGGCGCTCAAGTCTGTTGTCTAAAGAAAGAGTGGAGTGTGGAACTGCCATCTTGTTAAAGACTACCACAATTATACCATATATAAAAATAAATGCATAGAAACAAACATGAGATGGATTAAATAAATAGTTTTAAAATGCTAAAATGGGGGTGTCTGGGTGGCTCAGTCAGTTAAGCATCCGGCTCTTGATTTTGGCTTGGGTCATGCTCTCGAGGTTCGTGAGGTTGAGCCCTGTGTTGGGCTCTGCGCTGATAGAGGGGAGCCTCCTTGGGATTCCCCTCTCTCTGCCCCGCCCCTGCTCATACATGCATTCTCTCTCTCTCTTTCTCAAGATAAATACATATCAAAAAAAATTAAGCAATGCTAAGATGTTTTAGAAGATAGTACAGGCTCTGTATCATTGGGATGAGAGGGGCTTTCAAACTGAGCTGTGAAACCTGTGGACTCAGAGGAACACGTGCAGGGCTTGTGAGAGTTATACCCCCGTTAGACAAGAGATTCTGTGGACAAAGTCAAATGATACGTAGCCGACCAGGAAAGCGTATTTGCAGCGTCCAGATCATATTAAAAGAAATCTAACTTCATAAACAAAGGACCAAGAGTCCAATACAGAAATGGGCAAAGGATAGGAACACGAAATTTACACAAAGGAAAACCCAGTAATAAATGTATGAAAAGATGATAGTGTTCAAGGAACGTTAGTTTTCAGGGAAATGAGAAACAACGCCGCTGGCTGTGGACGTGCGGGCGGTCAGGACCCGGGGAGGCCCTCCCGGAGCCGGGCAGGGAAAGCTGCAGGGAGCTCCTTGTGCAGAAACCCACACAGCCGCCGCTCATTCTGTGTACATTTGTCTGCGTGTATGTAACTCTCCGATAGATTATTTATCTGCTGAACTCTTAGGAAAGGAAAGCTTTCCATTTGCCTCTGGGCTTGGCACTGGTGAAAACGATGGCACCCGGTGCTGACGAGGGGCGGTGAGGTGGGCGTTCTCCCTTGTTCTTGGGCGCCGTGCCGCCACTGCCTCGGTGCCGCCTTCTGGGAAGGATCGTTTGTCAACTAGTCATTAAAAATCAGCTAATAACTCCTGCGCCTTAGCAGTCCTGTTTGTGGGGATGTGCACAATGTCACGCAAAGGCTTCGTCGCGGCATCGTTACCGGTAATGAAAAATCGGAAACGGTCTAAATGTCTACAGACAGAGGAGCGGCGAAGTCGGCCACGTCTATCTACGGGCCCGTGGGGCTGCCGCGGGGCAGGAAGGAAAGATACTCTGAGACGTAAGCATGTCTACAGGAGCTGAATTTGAGGAGAGGAGTTGCATCGTGGGAGAGAGGCTGGGAGGTGAAGGTTAGGTGAACAGGAAGTGTGACATGTTTTTTAAGCAGGGAGGGTGGAGATGAGATGACAAAGTGGGGCAGGGAGAAGTCAGGCGGTGAGGTGAATAGCAGTGAGCTCCAGAAACCTTTCTTGGTGACAACAATACTCACTTATGTGTGATGAGAATTTTCCATTTTCATTAGACCTCTTAGGGATATTTTAAATCCTGTATGTCAGTGGATTTGGATTTTCTTTTTTTTTTTTTAATATATTTTTTAAATTTATTTCTAGGAGAGAGAGAGACAGCGTGAGCAGGGGAGGGTCAGAGAGAGAGGGAGTCACAGACTGAAACAGGCTCCAGGCTCCAAGCTTTCAGTCAGCACAGAGCCCGACGCGGGGCTCGAACCCACGAACCGCGAGATCATGACTGAAGCGAAAGTCGGACGCTTAACCGACTAAGCCACCCAGGCGCCCGTGGATTCTCTTCAACAGGAGTAGTTCTAATGGGTTCCCACACACGGCGATTCCCTCTGCTTAGAGCAGGGACAGGAACTCCAATCCTACGGGGCCTGGCTGGTGACACGAAGGGAGACTCGTTGGGTTGAGCAGCAGTGAACTAGTGACCCTTCCGAAAGGGACAAGCGGCACTCATCTCCAAGAAGAGCCCTGGAAGTGGCTGGATCTTGCGATTTTCACATTAGCCGCCCGGGCGAGAAATCCGAAATCTTATGTCTAATTTTTAAATTGTGGCTCAAATTTTCTTAATCACATTGTGATTATGTGTGACCTCTGGTCACCATGTGGTCTAAATATTTACTTCTTTTTTTTTGAGAGTTATAGTTCCCTTTGAGAACCTTTATCTCTTCTTCCGCACTTGTGTTTTTATTTCCTTCAAAGACTGTTTCTCTGTTCTCTGGGGTTGGTAGATTCTTGTGTGTGTGTGTGTGTGTGTGTGTGTGTGTATGTGTACACACATATATAATCTATGTATGTATATGATAGGTTGTTGTTTTGACCATGACATAGGGAGTATTAGTTTTATATCCAGGTTTTTTTTTTTAATTTATTTCTAGGAGAGAGAGAGAGAGACAGTGTGAGCAGGGGAGGGTCAGAGAGAGAGGGAGACACAGACTCTGAAATAGGCTCCAGGCTCTGAGCTGGCAGTCAGCACAGAGCCCAACGCGGGGCTCGAACCCACGAACTGCGAGATCATGACCTGAGGGAAAGTCAGACGCTTAACCGACCAAGCCACCCAGGCGCCCCTATATCCAGTTTTTATCACAAAAACACATTTTAGGGAGGAGGAGGAGGTATAAGAAAGAAGTGACAATTAAAGGTAACCCATTACTGCCCAGAGAAAATTATGGTTAGTGTTCTGTTGTCTCATATTCTAATCATTTTTCCAGGTGCACATGACATGAACAACAGCAAAAATGGAATCACATTCTATATATTGTGAACTTTAGAAAATGTTCAGTTTGAAATGAGAATATACATTGAAACAGAAGGATGCACAGCATTGGTTATCTGTGGGTAGTGGGATTATGAGCATTTTATATCCTTATTAACATGTCCTGTCTGCATCTTGTAACCTCCCTGACCCTCCTCCCTGACCCTACGACATTCTTTTGAAAGAAATTAGTGTAAAGAGTTCGTTTTACGATATCAGCATGGTTTGGGAAGTAAAATATTTGGTTTTTAACGGGGATGGTTTATGTCACGGCTCAGAAGACTAGCTTCGCTAGCACCCAGAGGGAGGACGCCAAGCCAGAGAGCAAACTGGGTCCGAATCCGGAGCGAGGAGGCTGCTGCAGGCCCTGCTCGTTCAGACGGCAGGATGGGCCTGCTCGGCGTGTCCACTGCCACCCAGGCTCTGCCTCTCGGTGGACAGAGCCAGGGAGCGAGCGCACACCAGCCCATATGTACACACATGCCTGTTTTCACCTGTGTTATCTGTCTACCCATATATGTGTATTCAGACACGAAACCACAGGCTCATATGATCATGCCCGCTGCTTTATTTGTACTTTGACAGTAAACACGGGCTCTCATTATCTACAGTGTGTTTGTTCAGCCTGTCTGTGTATAGAGTCATTTCAGAACTGCTAGCTCACCCCTCTGTGGAAACCAAGCCTAGCAGCCCCAGCACAGTGTCCCTGCACCGTCCTGTCTTTTACTTTAAAGCAGTCAAGGGCGCCTGGGGGGGCTCGGTCGGCTAAGCATCTGACTTTGGCTCAAGTCTTGATCTCACGGCTTGTGGGATCGAGCCCCGCATCGGGCTCTGTGCTGACAGCTTAGAGCCTAGAGCCTGCTTCACATTCTCCATCTCTCTCTTCCCTTCCCCCACTTGTTCTCTGTCTCTGTCTCTCTCTCTCAAATATAAACATTAAAATATTTTTTAAAGCAGTCAGGAAAAACTGTTCCAAAGTTACTTAGGCCAGCTCCTTTCTTACCTACTCATCTCAGGGCAGTTATGTAATTCATTTGTAAAATAGTTGGATTCATTTGCCACAGGCTGAAATTCATTTTGGGCTCCCTATCTGCTGGAGGGTTTAAAAAAATTTTTTTTCATTCAAAAAATTCATTCATTGGGGCGTACAGTGTTGGGGATTTTGACCCATGTATAGAGTTTTGTGTCTACCCCTCAGTTCCTTCTAGAACAGCTCCATCACCCTCAAATGATGTCATTTTATAGTCAAGGCCACAACCACTCTGTTTTCTTCTTCTTCTTTTTTAAAAATTTTTAATGTTTACTTTTGAGAAAGAAAGAGAGATAGACAGAATCCAATGCAGGCTCCAGGCTCTGAGCTGTCAGCACAGAGCCTGAAGTGGGGCTCGAACTCACAAACCGTGAGATCGGTTGACCTGAGTTGAAGTCAGACATTTAACTGACTGAGCCACCCAGGCGCCCCTGTTTTCTATCCCTAGGATTTTCCTCCCTCTTCTCCGTGCCGAGATCTTGTAAATGGAATCACAGAATCTGTAGCCTTTTGGGTTTGACTTCTATCCATTAGCAAGTGGGTTTAAGTTTCATTTATGTTGTTTTGTTGATCGGCAGACTACTTCTTTTTGTTGATGAGGAATAATCCATTGTCAGGTTATACAGTATTTATTCATCAGCTGAAAGACAGCTGATTTGTTTCCATTTTTGGGTCATTTTTAATAAAGATACTATAAACCTCACATATAGGTTTTTGTATGCACATAGATTTTACTTCTATTAGGTAAATAGATTGTGCATATATGTTTAGCTTCATAAGAAATTGCAAAGCTGTTTCCCAAAACGACTGTGTGATGTTGCATTCCTCTGGCACTGAGGGGGTTTCCGGTGGTTCTGACTCCTTGTCGGCACTTGGTGTTGTCTTTTTTCTTTTCCATTCTAATCGAAACGTAGCAGTGTGTCCTTGTGACTTGGATTTGACTTTGCCTCATCGCTGAGGATGCTGAGGATCATTTCACGTGCTTGTTTGCCATCCATATCTTCTCTGATGGACTATCTATTTAGACCTTTTGCCTATTTTTTAAAAGCTTCGGTGGTTTTTTTATTGTCAAGATTTGGGAGGTCTTTATATATTCTGGATACAAGGTTTTTTTGTTTTTTTGTTATTTTTTTCAGAAATACGATTTGCAAATATTTTCTCCTAGGTTATAATTTATTTCTTCAGTTTTTTTGGCAGTCCCAGAGTGAAAGTTTTTAGTTTCCAAAATTTTTTAATGTTTACTTATTTCTGAGAGAAAGAATGAGCAGGGGAGGGGCAGATTGAAGGAGACACAGAATTTGAAGCAGGCTCCAGACACTGACTTGTCCGCACAGAGCCCCATGTGGGGCTCAAACTCACGAACCACAAGATCGTGACCTGGGCTGAAGTTGGATGCTCAACCAACTGAGCCACCCAGGCGCCCCAAAAGTTTTTAGTTTCAATAAAGCTCAATTTATTAATTTTGTCCCTTCATGTTTCTGATATTGGTATCTTATCTAAAAGCTCTGCCTAATCCAAGGCCACATGGATGTATTATTCTAGAATATTTATAGTTTTAAAATTTACGTATTTGTCTATGATCCATTTTGAGTTACTTTTATATGAGGCGTGAGGTATAGACAAAGGTCCATTTCTTTGCGTAGGAAACTCCAATTGTACCAGCCAATTGGTGACACTGTATTGTCTCCATTGACCTGCCTTTGCACCTTTGTGAACAACTAGCTGTCTGGGCTTATATGGATCTGTCATCTCTGGGCTCTTTTTATATTATATGGACCCATGTGTCATTCTGACAGTATGTGCCAATCCTGCTTTCTCCAGATCATTGTAGTTTTACAGTAAGTTTCAAAATTGGATAGTGTGTTCTCTAACTCTGTTCTGTTTCAGAATTGTTTTGGCTTTTCTGGTTCTTTTGCCTTTCCATACGATATTTACCATCAGTTTGTTGAAATCAACGAAATGACCTTCTAGAATTGTTATTAGGATTTTGTTGAATCAGTAGATCAAACTGAGAAGTAACATCTTAACACTGTTGAGTCTTCCAATTCATGAATGTGGTCTTTCTCTCCATTTTATTTATATCTTCTTTGGTTTATTTTATCAGCATTTTATAGTTTTCATCATACAGATACTTTATGTATTTTGTTAGATTTATGGCTAAGTAGTTCTTTTTTGTGTGCTGTTGTAAATGATGTTTAATTTTTTTTTAATTTCAATTCTTCATTGTTACTATATAGAAACACAGTGATTTTTTTTTTTTTAATGTTGACTTGATTGATCTATACCCTAGTGTGTAGCTGAACTCATTTACTAGTTCTAAGAGCTTTTCATAGATTCTTGGGATCTTCCATGTAAACATTCATGAATGTAAACCTTCATGTCTTATTTAGAGACTGTTTCATTTCTTCAGTCTATATGCCTTTTATGTCTTTTTCTGGCCTCGTTACACAGGCTGGGCCTTCTGATATAATGTGGGATGGTGGTGAGAAGCAGTGAGAAAAGACACTCTTGCCTTCTTCTTGATCTTAAGAGAAAAGCTTTTGGTCTTTTACCATTAAGTATGTCACTGCTGTAGAATTTTGTAGTTTCCCTTTCTTATGTTAAAGAAGTTTTCTTCTATTCATAATTTGCTGAGAGGCTTTTTTTTTAGTATCAATAATGGATGTTGAATTTTGTCAGATTTTTTTTATGCCTTAGAGATGATCACGTGAGTTTTCTTCTTTGTTCTGTTTTAGTAGTTTGTGTCTTTCAAATAACTAGTCCATTTGATCTGAGTTTAAGGATTTCTCAGCATTAAGAATTGTGTATAATATTCTTTTATTGTTCTTCTAATGACTGTCGGACCAGCAGTGAGGTATCCTCTTTCATCCCTGATACTGAAAATTTGTGTATTCCCTTTTTTTCAGTTGGTTAGTCAGCCTTGAAGTTTATCAATTCTGTTTTTTTTTTTTTCTAAAAAATACCTAGCTTTGATTTCATTGATTTTCTTTATTGTTTTCATGTTTTCAATTTCATCGATTTCTCTTCCTATTTTTATTATTTCTGTCCTACTTTCTTTGGATTTAATCTGCTCTTATTCTACTGTCTTAAGGTAGAGACTTGGATTAAAGTTGTAAGATCTTTCTTCTTTATAAATGTAAAATTTTAATGCTATAAGTTTCACTCTCGGCTCTGCTTTAGCTGAATCTAATGTATTTCCCACAAACTTGAAAACTTAGGTGAAATAGATCAATTCCTTGGAAGACAAAGTCTGCCGAAACTCACACAAGAAGAAATAGATGATCTGAATAAGCCTATATGTAATAAAGAAATCAGGGGCACCTGGGTGGCTCAGTCGGTTGGGCGTCTGACTTCGGCTCAGGTCATGATCTCACTGCTCGTGGGTTTGAGACCCACATCAGGCTCTGTGCTGACAGCTAGCTCAGAGCCTGGAGCCTGCTTCAGATTCTGTATCTCCCTCTTTTTCTGACTCTCCCCTGCTCATGCTGTCTCTCTCTCTCTCTCAGAAATAAATAAAACATTTAAAAATAAATAAATAAATAAATAATTGATAATCTTCCTAAAAAGAAACACCAGGCTTAGGTGGGTTCACTGGTGAATTCTATCAACCATTTGGGGAAGAAAGTATATCAGTACTTTACAATCTCAAGAGACGTAAGTAGAAGAAATACTTCACAACTCATTCTGAGAGGCCAGCATTAGCACAATATCAAAACTAGATGAAAACATTACGATAAAAGTGTAGACCAATACCTCTTATGAACATAGATATAAAAATCTACAGTAAAATATCAACAAATCAAATCCAAAAAGGTAGAAAAAGAATATTTACCATGACCAAGTGGGATTTATCCCACATACTTAAGGCTAATTCAGTAATATTTGATTATAATGCATTGCAATTTTTTTTGGATTTTTCCTTTTGCTTTGGCTATTCAATTTTAGAGGAATTGAAAACAAAACATTTATTTTAATCTTCATTTATTCCATTTCCAGTGTTCCTCATTTCTTTGTGTGGATCCAATTTTCTGCTTGTTTTTTCTTCTGTCTGTAGTCTTTTTAATTAAAAATTATTATACACTAGGTCTTATGGGAATGAATTCCCTGAATTGTTTGTCTCAGTGTTTTTCCTTCTTTTTTGAAAGATACTTTTACTGGGTATAGAACTCTGGGTTGACAGATTTCTTTCCTCCAGCACTTAAAGATGTTACTCCATTATCTTGTATCTTGCTCCATCTCTCATAAAGTCTTTTGCAATTTTGCCTTTGTTCTTGTATATATTATATAACTTTTTTCTGACTACCTTCAGTATTTTTCTTGTCTTCACTAATTCCAGCAATTTGAATATAATATACCTAGATTTGTGGGAGTTTGAGGGTAAGGAGGATTATTTATCCTGCAGTGTGTTCTCTGAGCTTCTTGATCTTATGACTTAGTGATTTTTATTAGTTTTGCAATAGTCTCAGCCATCATTTCTTTCATTTATTTTTTTCTGTCTCTTCTGGGATTCCAGTTGCATATGTGTTCTGTCATTTGATATTTTTCCTACACATCTTGGATGCTCTGTATGCCCTTCTTGGTCTTTTTGGCTCTTTGTTTCTTCATTTTGGATAATTTCCTTTGACTCATCTTTAAGTTCACTGATTCTTTCCTCGGCTGTTTTGAGCCTCCTGATGAACTGGTAAAGATGTTCTCTGTTACTCTGTCTTCCATTTTTAATATTCTCTTTGGTACTTTCTTTTTTTTTTTTTTTTTTTTTAATTTTTTTTTAATGTTTTATTTATTTTAGGATAGAGAGAGAGAGACAGCGTGAGCAGGAGGGTCAGAGAGAGAGGGAGTCACAGACTGAAACAGGCTCCAGGCTCCGAGCTGGCAGTCAGCACAGAGCCCGACGCGGGGGCTCGAACCCACGAACCGCGAGATCATGACCCAAGCGAAAGTCGGACGCTTAACCGACTAAGCCACCCAGGCGCCCCTCTTTGGTACTTTCTTATTGTTTCCATTTCTCTGCTAAAAATTACCCATATGATTTGATATTTTACATTAGAGCTCTTAACATACTAACTGTAGTTCTTTTAAATTCACTGTCAGATCATGACACCATCTGCATCATTTTGAAGTCTGCTCCTGATGATCACTTTGTCCCTTGAGTGTGTACTTTTTTGTATACCTCACAGTCCTTTGTTTTTGAAAGCCACACGTCTTGAGTAGGAAAGTAGTTACTGAGGCAAACAGTTTTTACGCCTGGGATTTGGCTCACCTTTCCTTCTGCGAGGCATTTTCAGTGGGGATTTGAGTTAATGTACTTAGGAGTTGGTCAGGGCTTGGGTTTGTAATTGCTGTGGTCACTGTTAGCGCGGTATGGGTTTCAAATTCCTCCAGTAATAGCTTGTGTATAAAAGCAAGACTGGTTGGCCAGAGGGCTTTCCCTTCAAGATCTTCACCTTCAGCTTTCAGTCTTCCTTTGCACTGCCCTCAGAGAGGATCTCCTTCCATATTCTCATTCTGTCCCTCTCCCAGAAGCATTCTCCTGTTACTTGTTACTTTACACTGGTCAGCCTGGTGATGGGAGCAGTGAAGGGGCTTTTCTTGTGGGTCAGGTCAGGCCTCAGTCTGAGGCAGGCACTGTGTCCCTGGCGCTTAGGGATGTGGCTTCCGTAGTGCCCTTAGCCCTCTCCCAGCCTCTCTGCCTGCTCCTCCCCTAGGGATGAGGGTTTTTATTTCAGTTCCCTTCCCCCAGTGAAAATGGGTTTTCAGCACTGGTAGGTTTTCATGCTGTTGTCTCTAGTCACTTAAATGAATCGAAATGTATTCGTATTCACATATTGAACAAGTCATTTGTTGGATTACAGTTGTTCCAATCATTTCCCTTAGATTTTTCCTATGGACATTTGAACTTCGAGAACTTTGTATCTACTGGTCGTAGTCCTAAAGGGGTTGGAAAGTGAGTAGGTCTCATCACGCACCGGTGTCTGTCAGCTCTCCTCCACAGGAGTAAGCTTCTCGGTCTGTTCTTAACACCAGAAGCTGCTGCAACGTGGAACAGAACATTTCGGTGCTGGTTAAGTCTTTTTGGCATTAATATAGACTTAAATGATTGTTAAAATTTTAAAAAACTGGATTATAAAATCGTTTTGTCACAAACGAAGGACTCTGTTGTTTGTTTGATTTTAGTATTTAGTAAGTAATATTTAGCTGTCTTCTCGCAGGAGTAACAAGGAATTTTCCTGACACTGATTTTGGATTAAACAGTGGGTAGATGTGTAGACTTTATTATCTAGCTACTTGGTCCTGTCTTTAAACTGACTTCTTAGAGGTGTTTAACCAGCCAAGAATATTGTCTAAGTTAATGCAATGGTTAGACAAAAGAAGCTATATACTACGTTGCTTTGAAGCTGTGTACAACGTTAGAATGGCTGTTTTCTTATACCAAAAATGGTAAATCTTTTTTTTTTTTTTTAAACAATCTTAGTGGGCTAGTTTGAGTAAAATGAGAGGAAGAGACCTCCTCTGCTTGGTACTCACACTGTCCTCCTATGCATTTGAATGAAGAGGGGGATCTTCTTCCTTGGGGGAAGTGGAGAGAGCAGAAAGGGTAAAACTAGCCAGACCAGCAAATCACCTGCTGACCAGTAGGGTAACCGAAGCTGCTGACAGCTCATCCTCATGCTTAGGCTCTCAGTTCTTAAAATAGGGTTCATTCTCTTTTAATTTAAGGCTATGACTCATAGCTTCAGTCATGTTTTTTTTTTTTTTGTTACTGGTTTTTTGTTTTTTTCTTAATCGGGAACGACTGCAACTTTATTAATCTAGAGACTCTGACTAAACATATACCTGGTGGGAGGGTGTGTGTTTCTCATAACTGTTTTACCAAGATGAGCTCTGCATCGATTAAGAGTCTTTAATTTGGGAATAGCTGGTGCTAGAGAAACCTTCAAAATCTTCAGCTGGAACTTTTCCTTTCTTAGCTAGAGGTTTAGGACTGGTATAGAATTTTAGTTTCATCTTAAATTCATCCTTGGGCCGACACTCTTCTTCATATAGTGTAGGATTTATTATCTTTTTTTCTTTTCAGTGCTCTTGGGAAAAAGAGCCCATTTTGTTCTGCATTAGCTTTTCAGGAATGATGTATAATTAACAGCCTTGGAAGACAGAATGTCTCCTTCTGGTGAAAGGGAGTTTTTGCTTGCTGTCGCCCTCTGGGGTTTCGTCAGATAGGTTTGCTTGTGGTCAGTTATGAGCGATTTGTGTTTCCTAAGCTCAGAGATCCTCAGTTGGGACATAAACCCAGGTCTACCTGGGTCCCTTCACATCACCCCCCAGGGGTTTGGGGATAAAGAGAACTAATGCGAACATGAAGCTCATGATGCTTGATATCCTCTGAATAATATTGTCCTTCATCTCTGACCCAAGAGTGTCATGTCTTCTGTGGGCCTCTGTGAAACCATGGCAGGTGGACTTGTCAGCTTACATATAGGGCAAAAGCTCAGGTTTGTAAATAATTATTGGTATTGTCCTTAAACATTGTCTTGCCTTTCAAGTTAATGTAAAAAACTTGAAAAATGGAGAAAACAATCACTTTTAATCCCATCACTCTAAGATTATAATCTTGATAGTATGTTTATGTGCATATTTCCATTCTTTCCAGTTGGAAATAATTTTAATCTTACTGTAATACAAAATTGTATCCTGTTTTAAATAATCAACATTCCTTTGACTATATAGATAATTTATGATAATTATAGAACATTAGAAAATTTGTGAAAGAACAAAGAAAATTATTAGCATGCTTATTGCCCAGAGGTGGAGTCCCTATGACTCTTTTGTGTATTTTATGTACATTGATTTTAGAGTTATAAGGGAGACTAGTGTATTCTTTATTCACCTAACATGTCTAGTGTACTTTACTATTTCATTGAATATTGAAAAGTAGGCTCCTTTGATTTTTTTAAGGTTTCCTTTCTTTAATGGTTATGGTATCTCATTCTGTGGGTATCCACATTATCATAATCACTTTGTAATAATTCTTTAACCAGTTTTGGAAATTGAAATTCCAAATTCCAAAACCAGTTTTGGAAATTCTGTAATTGCTTCTACTCACCCTGCTTTCTGTTTCTTTCTCTTTCTCCCACCCCACTCCTTTTTGGAACCGTGTTTATTAAGAACTTTTCAACATTTCTGTGTGTTTTCCTGTGCTCTTTCTGTATTTTCAATTCTGCTGTCTCTCCATGCTTCAATCTGGATATTTTACCCTAATATGTCTTCCAAATTATTAATTATTTCTTCAGCTAAGTCTCATCTTCTTTTAAGTCCACCTTTTAAAGTCTTCATCGTGGGGTCTCCTGGGTCTGACTCTTGATTTCAGCTCTGGCTATGATCTCGCGGTTCATGGGATCAAGCCACATACCGGGCTCTGTGCTGACAGCATGGAGTCTGCTTGGGATTCTGTCTCTCCCTCTCTCTTTGCCCCTTCTGCACTTGCACTCTCTCTCAAAATAAATAAACATTTCAAATAAAACTCTCCATTGAATTTTTCAGTTGTTGAATTTCCATTTGATTCTTTTTATAGTTTCTAATTATGTGCTAAAATTTTTCATTATCTTTTAGTTCCTAAAGATATTAATAATAGTTATTTCAAAGGTGATGTCTGATATACCATTCTCTGGATGCCCTATGGGTCTGTTTCTAAAGTCTGTTTCTCTCTTGACTTTCAATCAGGTCATCTCTGCTACCAGTTTCGTTTCTTTGTTCGCGTGTGAGATATTGCTTACAAAAAAATCAAGGCTCGGGTGCCCGGGTGACTAAGGCGGCTAAGCATCTGACTTTGGCTCAGGTTATAATCTCATGGTTCGTGGGTTCAAGCCCCGTGTTGGGCTCTGTGCTGACAGCTCAGAGCCTGGAGCCTGCTTCTGATTCTTTGTCTCCCTCTCTCTCTGACCCTCCCCTGTTCACGCTCTCTCTCTCTTTCTCTCTCTCTCTCTCAGAAATAAATAAAACATTAAAAAAAAATCAAGGCTCTGGTTATGCTTTTGTCCTTCAGAGAAGCTAGGAGCTTATCTCTTTAATCTTCTCATAGGTTGAAATGAGTTGAGACTTGGGAGACTGGTCAGTGTTACTGGAGGGCATATGCTGGAGCCGTTAGCAGGCCCTGGGCTCCAGGCTTCCCTCCGAGCTCCGCATCTGCCAGGAGCCCCCCTTCCCTGTCTCAGCCATTCCGTTTGTACTTTCGAAATAAGCAATTGCCTTAAGGACGAAAGAGGAGCCATGTATATAGGGCTTATGTCTCCAGGACTCCCTGCCACCCTAGTCTTGGCCCTGCGGCTCCTCAGTGTTTCAGACAGATTGTCTATTATATGTTTTCAGCTCTTTTAGTTGTTCCCAGCAGGAGGATTGTCCAGAACAATCTAGTGTACCATTACTAGAAGTGGAATGCTCTCCACAAGTAATTTGTTCTTATAGCTCCTTCTGAGCTCAGTGGTAGGCCCTGGGGTGTGGTTGGTAAAGAAGACCTTTTGCAGATCAAATAGAAACATTTTTATGTTCCTTCTGTTGTTACCAATGTTCCCCCCTCCCCCCCGACTAATTCTACTTAAGAGCAGTTTACGGTGGGGTGGGGTGGGGGGGCTCAGGTGGTTGAGCATCACACTTTGGCTCAGGTCATGATCTCATGTTTGTGAGTTTGAGCCCCCGCGTTGGACTCTGTGCTGACAGCTCAGAGCCTGGGCACAGAGCCTGGATCCTGCTTCCGATTCTTTGTCTCCCTCTCTCTGCCCTCCCCCACTCACAGTTTTTCTCTCTTTCTCAAAAATAAATAAAGATTAAACATTTTTTAAATTAAAAAACAGAAGGCAGTTTGTGGTACCGTTAGTATTCCTGCTTGGACCAGTGGTGTCTGTGATCCTCAAGTCTGACCGGGTGAGTGTGGCCCTCTGGCCTGATGACATACTGCCATTTTGCTTTTGTTACAGCACATATTGTCTGCTCTGTTACAGCTACAGATATCTTTTTTTTTTTTTTTTTTTAAGTTTATTTTGGGAGAGAGAAAGACAGCGCTGGTTGGGGAGGGACACATAGAGAGGAAGAGAGACAGGATCCCAAGCAGTCTTGGCAGCGACACAGAGCTTGAACCCATGACACCGTGAAATCGTGACCTGAGCTGAAACCATGAGTTGGACGCTCAACTGACTGAGCCACCCGGGCGCCCCTTTGAGTATCTACTTTTTTTTATCTGCTTCTTAAAACCTGCTCCTTGAAAAGCAGGGACTATATCTTATTCTGAGTGGGAAAGTTCCTTGCATAGACTAGTTCCTCATCAGAAATGTGCTTGAATTCAGATGCTAATGCTAACATTTAGTAACTCGTTAGCCAGTTTCAGACTTCCATCTTCTCAAGGTTCCCTCAATGGATCCACTTCACGTATCATGTATCGGCCTTCTTCAAGATTCCAAAAGATCAGTACACAAATACATATACCAAAAGAAGCTTCCGTGGGATGTGGCATAATGTTAAGATTCATACTGTAAATTAAATGGGAGTCATTGCACTAGATATAGGTGACAGAATTTTTTTATGTTAAAAAAAAATACTAGAGGGGCATGTGGGTGGCTCAGTTCATTGAGTGTCCAACTCTTGATTTCTGCTCAGGTCATGATCCCAGGGTAATGGGATCGAGCCCTGCATCGGGCTCTGTGCTAAGTGTGGAGCCTGCTTAAGATTCTCTCCCTCTCCCCTCTGCCATCCCCACCCCCCCGTCCCCCCGCTCCTCTTCCCTGCTTGTGCTCTCTGTCACGCAAATAAAAAAAATTGAAAAATTAAAAATGGAATGGCAGTTGTTTATATCTCGGAGTATGATCTGTAGGATTAGCAGCATGACTAGGAGCTGAGTAATGGGTGGGGCGTTTGCAGGAGAAGCAGCATCCTGCTTATGCAGTGTGGACACGTTGCAGTAGCGGAGAGTCCATCCATCACACATACTGAAAGGGGAGAGCAGTTTACCCTCAGGGCTTCCTGCTATTGCAGAAATCGGGGAAGACGGAGAGGGAAAAATGCCTGGACTTTCAATGGAGTGTTTTCCTAAGTCAGAAAAAATGCTTAGTAAAAGAACAAGGTTTTAGTCCATGGAAGTGGGAGTCTGTTTTGAACATGAACATGTAGGTCCAGAAATGGCTCGGGTCGCCACGTGGGCTGCCAGAGGCGGGGAGGCGTCTTATGTTCGTTCCTTCAGCCTTCTTCAGACATTTCCTCTCACAGAATGTAGTGATAATATATGTATTCCATGATTGTGGGGCATTGTGTGAAGTTAACTATTACATCACAGAATTTTTCACTGCGTAGTTAATTCATTGACTCAATTAGTGTTTACTGAATACCTGCTGTTTGTCAGATGTCATTCTTGGAGCTCGGAATACAGCAATACCCTGAAAAAATTCTTGCTCTCACAGAGCTGTTAGCTTTGAATTCTATTTTACAGTATTGATGTTTATTTAAATATAGCCATTTTCTAAAAAAATTTTTTTTTAACATTTCTTCATTTTTTGCAAGACAGAGACAGTACGAGTGGGGGAGGGCCAGAGAGAGAGAGGGAGACACAGAATCCAAAGCAGGCTCCAGGCTCTGAGCTGTCAGCACAGAGCCCGATGTGGGGCTTGAACTCACGAATAGTGAGATCATGGCCTGAGCCCAAGTTGGACACTTAACCGACTGAGCCACCCAGGCGCCCCTAAATATAGTCATTTTCTAAATGTCAATTCAAAAGAGGACAGTGTTCTCTTAATATGTTTATTTTTTCATGCATGTGAGATGTAACCTTTTAGAATACAGAAATAGAAAATTTCCTTCCTACCCGAGTCTTGGAGTTCGCATGTTTATTTGTACCCTAAAACATGGATTTTCTGGTCATATGATGATTTCAGGGGGAATGGCTTTATGACATCTTTAAGCATATGGTAGGTGTTCATTAAAATATTGTTACTTAGTATTAGACTACTAAGTATTAACATTGATGATAAATATTTTGTGGCACATAAATGTGATGCTTTAGAAACATTTTACAATTGAGAGCAACTAGGGTAAACCTAGTGAAGTTGTAGGCAGGGGATTTGAATTGTGATGTTACTTCCCTATGGATCATGAGCTTAATAGGGTATTTAAGGTTTTTCTTTCTATATGGAAACTCCATATGCTGGGTGGCCCTAGAAGAGGGATCAGATTAGATACGTTTGAGGCACCTGTGAAGTATCCACATGAAGATGGTTTGAGAAGGAGAAATAAACGTGTGAGGTGGGTCTTCAGATTGGTGAGTTACGCTGTGGGCTTCACTGGGATTTCCTAGGGAAAGAATATAGGTGAACAAGGCAGAGCCTGGGACTGAGTTTTGAGAAACTCTAGTTCTTGGTGAGTGAGTTAGAAGAGGCTTCTGCAGAAGTGTGCCGGTGCGAGGAGTCTTTTTAAAGAACCAGTCGTGGTATTGATTCTCTGTATTTGCCTTATATCCTATTTTATTGGTTTCTGCCATATTCTGCTCTCTTAATTTTTCTTTGGATTTACTGTGTCTATTTCTGACTTCTCAAATTGGATGCTCGCCTTGTGAATATTTTAGGCTTTCTTTTATTAAGAACTGGTTTAATTGCGTCTATAAATGTTGACTTTTTGGTTCTTCCTCTGGACAGATGGAGTCCAAATATAGATAGCTGTTGCTCTGATGATGCTATTCCTGTTGAAAGTACTGTAAAATCATTTTGTAGTCAAACATATACATCTGCAAATCAGACCAGTTTATGACACTATAAAATCTGAGTTTTCAAAAATGAGAATGCTTTCATAAAAACAGTGGTTGGCATCCAACAAAATAAGTTGGATGCAATATGTTGTCTCACTCGCAATAACCAAGGGTTTGGGCTGAAAGTATGTAGTCAAATTATTATTACCAAAAGCATTGCATTTAAATTTCTATGTTTTCCCCCCAAACCTCACAAATAGATGCTCTCCCTGTTCTCCGCTGCTTTGAGAATTGCTGCTGTGTGGAGGTCACTGATGGAAATGCCTTACACATGTGTCTGATATAGAAGCAAAAACAAAGTCATGGAAACAAGTAATATATATAGTCTTCTCAGATTTGTCACCGGAATTTAAAGATCGTCCTCACTGGTAACAAATGGTCTCAATGATTGATGCGACATCCGTCACGTCAACTTATTTTTCATTTTTCTTCTTAAAAATTCATTTCTGTGCCTTGCTTAGTCCTTCTCCAGTTTTGTGTTTCATGCTATTCCCAGCACTTTGTATTAAAAATCCCTAGTCTTCCTCGTGAGAAATATTAGAAATGCACCGTATGCTAATTGCAGGCTTACATTAAATGTTTTTAATTGCCTTTTTTTTTCCATGGCAGGCATTTTAACCCCATTTTAAATAAATGATTTCATTAAAGTTCCCAGAAATCACATTGGAATGAGGATGGGAATAGACTCCTCATCAGGACAGGATCTGATGCATGTTCCACTTCAGCCTCTTCTCCATTCCCTGTGGTTACCTGTAGAAAGGAATCCTATTGAAAGCAAACAACAGTAATTCTGGTAACCTTAACACCTAATCCCCAGGAAGCAATGTTCCTAAAATATGGTCTACACTGATTTTTACTTTGGGAAGTTCTCTCTAGATTGGGTACAGTTTGTTATGGATTAGCGTAGAACTCTGTTTAGGATTTGTAATATGCTTTTAACAATTTTTTATTTTGATTTTAAGGGAAAAAATGAGCCTCTGCTTAGGGCATAGTGCAATTTATGGGCTGTGATAATGAAAATTTAAATCAGTATACTTAGTGCTAACAGATTTTATAATGTGGATCACTTCCATCTTCGGTTTGAGAATGAATTTCCTTCTGCCATAATTGAAGTGAGGTTTTAACTCACCTTTCTTCTCTTGGCATGTCCTTCCCCCTACGGTTGGCTAAGAGGACTTCTTTGCATGTAAAATATTTTAAGTACTGAGGTCTTCTAATTTAGTTTTACTTTCTTTCTGGAAAGCACATCGAAGATTGCTTCCAGATGTTCTGTGTTAACAAATGTAGATTTTCTAGCAACAGGACGCCTATCTAAAATGCCTGAATTGATTTTTTAAAAAAATTTAATGAAATTTCATTTTCCCCGTGAAAATATTTGTTTTGGAAACTGTATTTGTTGCACAGGGAGTGAGTAACTTCAGAAGTGAGTTCTTATGTAGGACTCCGTTTGCCTGGGAATTAGCCAATTCTCTGACTTGCCATTGGCCTGTGTTGCCTTTCTAGAACATTCCTAATGAGTTGAATGCTGTCACAGGTAATTTTGACTAAACAAAACACCAAAGTTTATAAATGATTTATCCTTTAAAATATACGTAAGTTAGAGAGAATTAAAAAGCACACCTATAAATAATACCATCATTCAGTTTCTTGCTTTCAAGAAGACCGGGAAAAAGGAGTGTTTAAACTTAACCTCCCCTTTTAACTCTCTGATACTGCCTGTGATGAGTAAACTTCTGATGTACCAACCAGGAAGGGTTGTGATTCTCGGGAAGTTACTTTGTGCTTTACTTGTCCTCAGAGTTTTGTTTGTTGAAATCTGAGCACACCTACCACAGTGGTTGTGCGTGAGAATATAATTTATTATGTGCTGTGTCTCCCTCCCCTTCAAAACAAACAAAACACAAACAGATAAAAATCACTGCTTTCAAAATGCTGTCAGAGTTTAATTAAGCAAAGTCAAGCTCCTTGCTTTGAGTAGTGATGGAAGGTTTGCTAACATTTCCCATTTTCTGTAGAAAGGACCCCTGAAAAAGGCAAGAGAAGGCAAGGCTAGCTTCTCACCTGGTCACATTGCTACAGTTTAGAGGGAGCAGGGCCGCTTTGCAGCTGGGTTCTCAGTGTCCTCATTGTTTGCTACTTTTCTCTGCCCTTCCTCCTAGCCCCCTAAGGGCCCAGAGAATGACCGCTGCCTCGCGTAGCTTTGCAATCAACCACAAGTGATGAAGGTCCTGATTAATAGTGTTTCATGCTCTTTCTCAGACAAGGAGTATTGGCTCCCTAATGAAAAGCAAGGAAATGAACTCAAGGCTTGACATGGACAGAGGCATTATTACCCTGGCCCAGCAAATCCGACACAGTTGTTGCTATCATCATCAACAACAACAACAACAACAAAACTTCAAGCAAATGTGCCGTGAAAACACTTACATAATCGTAGCAGGTTTGGGTTTCCTCTGGTTCAAGTTTTCTTGCCTCTTTGATAATCAAACGATCTGAAGAAAGGCATAGAATTTCAGGGGAGAATCTGCATGACAGACTCACAATAAGGCTATTCACAAGGACTCTTTTATTAGCTTACACAGTATCTGCATCATTCTTAGTCTCTGGCTTTACTACAAGGCTCCATTTAAACTTAACCCAACTTGCAGACTTAACTGATCCAGGAATTACTCAATACAACCAGCCAGCTACTGTAGCTTTTTTTCCCCCTTGTGATAAGGGGGTTTAATACAATGGGCTTTACAGTTCTTAAATGACTCCATTTTCCCCCTTGTCTTTGAGATGTGGCGCGTATATGACCTTTTGTTCTTAATAAAATTTCACATGGTTTGATTATATTTTTAAAAAGTATAAACAAACACAATGTTGACTCCCTACTCTCCGAGTAAAACTTTTTGAATCTTGTAGATGATACAGAAAATGGAATTCAGGTCATAATATTTACACAGCAGATTTCAGCATACTATCAGATTTCATTATTAACCACCTGATACTATTAAACTTGAAAACATTATCTTTGAGGGGTTCTCAAATAATTCTCATATAATTACTAGTGGACACTTCTGGTTGTCTGCTGGTGTTTATACTATTTCTGCTGCCTCGAGGCCACTGCACTAATCAGGGCATCCTTGGTTGGCCCCTGAGTCTCTGGGGGAGGAGGGGAGGACAGAGCTCTGACGTCGGACTGCACAGATTCCTGAGACTGTGCTTGGTAGCGTGCCATCCTGCGTACAGAAGACCTACACCCCGGAAGAGTGGGTCTCAAACTTTAATAGGAACAGAAATCATCGGAATGTTTGATAAAAATGCAGGTATCAGGAACGCACCCTCATAAGGGCCTGAGAATTTGCATTTTTAACAAGCACCCAGGGGCGCCTGGGTGGCTCAGTCGGTTAAGCGTCGGACTTCGGCTCAGATCATAATCTCACGGTTCGTGGGTTCGAGCCCCGTGTTGGACTCTGTGCTGACAGGTAGCTCAGAGCCTGGAGTCTGTTTCAGATTCTGTATCTCCCTCTCTCTGACCCTCACCTGCTCACGCTCTCTCGCTCTCTCTCTGAAATAAAAAACATTAAAAATTTAAAAACAAAAACAAGCACCCAGTTTATTCTGATGCTCATGGTTACTGGACCATCACTGAGACCTTTATCCTATAAATTCTCCAGGGAACCTTGGGAGTTTAGGTCGCCTCGCCTACAGGCCTATAGCCTCAGGGTAAGCCCTGTGTCATTTCTCAGAGGAGTTGTTGGCAGGAGGGAATGGGTTGGAGCGGCACCCTTCTCCCCTTCCGCTTCCCTCCGCAGCAGGGCAGGATCCACCGCCCGTCCCGCGTTCCCAGGACTCACCTGCGGGCCGCGCTTAGGTGTTGGAGAACATCGTCTCACTCCCCCCGGCTCTGTGCATGATTAGGGTTTCAGAATGGTGTAATCAGCAGCACTTAATCCACATTTGCCCCTCTGTCCTCCTCCCACGCCCCATTAAAGTAATTTTACAGTTTTGGAAACAAAGGTCCTTTTCAAAAAGATTTCCAGTTAGGAATGGATTCTCAGGGAGCGTTTTGGGAATTATGGATGTAACAGGCTTGTTCATTTCATGGAGATAAGATTTTTGCTTGAAGATAAGTTGATCCGATGGTCAGAACAGATAGGGACAAGCCTCGGTGATGACTGCTGTGGATGTTTGCAGCGCCTCGCGGGAGGCCCACCCCCGTGGACCCGGCAGACTTTTTTATTATGGGACTTTATTATTATTTTCAGTGGGCAGGCTTTCTTATGGGGAGAATTTTCAGACCTAGGCAAGACTAGAAAACAAGGCTCCCATACGTACGTCCCCCAGTTTCCCGAGTTACGGAGATTTGCCATGTTCTTCGGCAGCTTTTGGTTTTGCTCTTAAAGACTGCTTGCTGATCGTTTTCTAATTGGTTCGTCGGTTGTTTTTTTTTTTTTAAGGAATGAATCAGACACGAGCCGCTTTGCTTGGGGCCTGAGTGCATATCTTCCATAGTCATTTGAATATGTGCTTTTCAGGAATGCGTTCCAGAAAACCTGGAGCTGAAGAAGAAGGTTTTTGCTCAGTTGGATCAAATCATCGACGACAAGGTGGTCCTCAGCAGCTCCAGCTCCTGCCTCCTGCCGTCGCAGCTGTTCGCCGGCCTGGCGCACGTGCGGCAGTGCATCGTGGCCCATCCCGTGAGTGCCTGTAACGCCCGCCTCGTCGCCCTGGTTTCCAGGAGCAGTGCACGCTGGCGGATCCGCTAGTATTTTTTAACTGCTTTATTGAGGTATATTTCACACGCTGCAATTCAAACTGTATACGTTAATGTGCTTCAGTGTACTTAGAGAGTCGTACAGTACCAGCAGTTTTAAAAATAATTTTATCCAAAAATGAATTGTATGCGCGTACCTAACGCATGAAGGGATAGAGTGAACAACACTTACCCACTTTCACCCTCACCTACGTCACTCACTGTCTAGCAGGAGAGAGAGAGCGAGAGAACTAAACAAGTAATCCCGCTGCTGGGGAATTCTCTTAAAAATGTGTACATTTTTAGTAGGATTCTGTAGCCATTTCACCGGACTGTGCAGTTTCCTCAACACAACTCAGGGTCGGAGGGTTTTACTGAAGCGCATGCTCTCGGTCCTGCTGCCGAGGCCCCGGTTCCCCAGGCTTCGGGCCCCCTGCCCGCTTTGCTGTTGCTCCCTCGCCCGCATCCGTCGTCGTTCCCTGGGCAAAGCCGCGCGGCGGGGGCGCGGGTCGGACAGGGCGCTCCACGTCGGTGTGTACGCACCCAGTGGGTCTTTGGAGATGGACGTGTCGTGAGGAAAGGCGGATCAGAGAGGAGAGCCACGTGGAGCACCAGCTGTGAGCTCGGTGTGACCTCGGAAAACGGGGGACAGCCTGTTAGCACAGAAAAGCTAACCTCGCCCAAGCCACGTGAATATGAGAGTAGATGACGGTGGCCGCGCCCTCAGCACCCGCAGGCCAGCGGAGGGGAAGGCCGGGAAGCCGGGCCCGGGCGAGGCAGGATCCGGGCTGACGAGGGAGGAGAGGGTGCGCGGCTGGGAAAGAAGATAAACGAAGACCCTCGGCCGTGAGCAAGCACGGGGGCGACGATTTCTGAGGAGGCCCGCGCGGCTGGAAGGGCCCACGAACCTCATGCACTTGGGGAGCGGGAGCAAAGGGCCGCGAGGCCTGGGGATGGTGGGGCTTCCAGAACCACGAGCACCAGCTCTGCAGAAGCGGGGCTGGCTCGGACACGGGGCAGCCCTGTGAGGCGGTGGAAATGCGGCCTTTGGAGGGTAATCAGAAGGTTCCTTCTGCATTGAAGAGGGCTGGGGGCGGGGGGGGGCGCTTCACAGAATCGGGCCGTGTCCCAAGTGTGAGCCACCAGGGCCGCGGTGAGGCTCCGGGCGCTGCACTGAGAGCAGTGGGAGCGGGTGGGGAGGAAGGCGCTTGCCCCACGAGGGGAGGGAGCGGGGAGGTCAGAGACGCCTCCTGGACCCCGCGCGCTGAGGGGGGCGGCTCGGAGCGCCAGTCACACGACTGTATGAAGTACCCGGGGAAGTGGCGAGTGGTCCTAAAACACGGAGACTTAGGCCCACAGAACGTGGAAGGAGGCCCGTCGCCTTTGCTACCGCTCAGCTACGGAAACCAGCACCAAGAGGGGCCTTAACTGAAGCAGCCAGTTACCAAGTACCAGGAAACATGACCTGCCTTCGCTTTTATGACATTGACATGTCCCTAAAGAGCCCTCTTAGAAACTGTAAACTGGTTATTAATTACATTGTTAATCTTGCTTGAAAACTTCCAGCTTCTAACCAGTGATTTTACTTCTAAGTCGGGTTAAAAAAAAAAAAAAAAGGAAAAGAAAAAAACAACTAAGTCAAATTGTTTAGAAAGTAGCTCCTAAGCCCTTTAACCAGGCTTTTCCCCATGTCTCTTAACTTCAAACTACGCGGCAGAGGAGACCACACCTCATTCACTCTCAGGTCACACCTAACAAGTGTCTCTGGCTAGAGGTTCAGCCACTGGCTGCTGAATGATATTTCTCGTACCATTTCAGGGTTGCTCACTTCCGCTGCTTTAGTCAAAGGCAAATAACATAACCAAAGTAAGTTCAGACCTTATTTCAAAATTTATCTCTTCTTTTGTAAATCGTTTCATACCTAAGCCAACATTAATTAAAGCAGATGACATCAGCCAGGTTGGCCGTCTTTGGAATTTTATCCTTTCTTTCTTCTGCGCTGATGCTGCCCACTGATCTGTTGCCCAGATCATTCCGCTGAGCTCAAGGAGACTGGGGAGAAGGCATCTTGAACAATTCAACCTGGGCTGGACAGGCCGTCCCTAAATATTCCAGAACCATTCATGGTCCCTGAGAAGCTCGTTTCCCTTCGGCCCAGAGCACCTGCTCGCCGGCCACCCCCTCAGCGTCCTGCTCCCGTCACCTACAGTTCTTTGCCCAGACAGGAAACAGGATAAGGGAAAAGGAAGCCCCTTCGTGCCTCCAAAAGGCTGTGGCGAAAGTGGAGAGTCAGCGATTGCGAAAGACTGCTGCCTCCACCCTCCACAGAACAGGCAGCCAACGAGTTTCGACATCACATGTTGTCTTTTGGGCAAACACATGTTGTCTCTCTGAGGGGGGCCAGGAGCCAGGTCACCTCAGCCCTGGGGGGTGGGGGGGGTGGGGTGCGCGGAAGTCCCTACAGGTGGCCGTGCTCTCTCAGCACACAGGTAGTTTGAATGGGATTTTCGAGGGGGCTTCACAGACTAGAGCCCGGAAAGGGGCAGGCTCAGGAAGAGGGGTGTTCGTGAGTCCCTGACAGTCTTCCTCTCAAATGTTTCTTACGTTGCCTCTCCCCGCCTGCCTCCTCTCCCCGTGGATGTGTGGAGGGGCCCAGGGATGGCCCGCCGGTGGCTGGGAGGTGTGCGCCCACAAAGTTGAGCTGGGGCGCCGTCTCTCCTGGTTCTTAGATCTCTGTCAGCAACCAGTCAAAACCGTTTCAGCCACACTTTACGACCTTACCTCAGCTGGGGACGTGGTAGCCCCAGGGAGCTGGTGGGGCTGCTGCAGCGGCTCAGACGCCCTTGTGCCCGTGTGGACGCCCTGTAGACGCGGCCGCCTGGGAAGGACGCGCGGCCGCCCAGGGATTGCGGTGCTGAATGGAAGCAGTTCCCGAACACACAGCCCTCACGCTGGTTACCAGTCAGCCTGGAATGAAACCAGGCACTACGCTAAGGTGCCAGAATGTTCCCCGGTGAGCACCCTGCCTGCGCTTGGCACCCTTTCTGACTCACTCTCCTTCCTGACCCCCGAAACCATTTGCCCTCGTGTTGGTGGTAATCTGGTTGTTCGTCTCCGAGTCTGCTGTTTCTAGAGAGCACGTGCGTGTGCGCGTGCAGGCCATGCCTGTTTCGGGTTGTCGGCCGCTGCCCGTCAGGGGCCGATCCCGCCTCCTTTGCCTGTGGAGGGTTCAGGAAGGGGGAGGGGAGGACTTTACTATGAAAATTATCAGAATAGTGCGGGGTTCAGTCCTCTCAGCCTGCTGTGGGCACCCGCGCCTTCGTTTTCCCGGCCCCTCCGCGGGTAAGGAAGAGGGCGCGCCTGCTCAGGAGGCCCTCCCCGGGGCTGTGCGCAGGCGCCGCGCGTCACCGCGCTGCCTTCTGGGAGGAGCGGCAGTCGGCCTCTCCGCCCCGTGTAACGCTCTTTCACCTGCTGCGCGGGAATAAACGGAGCCCTGGGCTCGGCGCGCTGGGCTGTCTCCGCGATCGCCGCCCCCGGGCTCCGGGCCACATCCCGGGCGGGCTCCCCACGGGCCGGGTGGAGAATGCGCCCCTTGTGCCGTGGCCGCGCCCGAGCTCTCGGGGACGGGGACCTTTACCCGCCGTTCGTCTTGTTTTTCCCGTTTCTTGAGGGCACGTTCTCGGTGTAGCCCACACACCCCAGTCGCAGAAGGCGCGGGCCCGGCCGTCCCCGCGGGAAGAGAATAGCGTTCCAGGGAGCACGGCCGTTCCTGCCTTTGCGAGAGAGTCGCCGCCTTCTTCCCTGTCCCCTCCCGTGCGTCCTCCCGTCTCTCCACCGGGAGCCCCGCTAGGAGTCCGTGGCCTTGTCACAGGATGAGGCGCACGGCAAGCCCCCCGCCAGGCCCAGCACCGGGCCCGCGGTAGGGAGCACAACCCCGACGCCGGGCCCGCGGTAGGGAGCACAACCCCGACGCCGGGCCTGTTGTAGGGAGCGCGGCGC